>CM051265.1:64018038-64165538 GCA_027921565.1 Artemia sinica
ATGTTTTATTATATCGATATATGGATTTTTATTTTAATAGTTCTTTAGGCTGATATGGATGTTTTAATGTTAGGCATGATTCTTCATTGTTGCATTATTTTGGGCGTTGACGATTTTACTTTGGCATTGAGCGTGGATATAAAAAACCTGATACTGAGTTAATATTTGATTAACGGTAGGTGTTAACAGTGATCTGTTTCGGGGCATTATTTATGGTATCATTCTGAGAATATGCATACCATGATGATTTGAGAAGCATACTGGACAGAGAATTTCTTCTGATGGTTGGGTTCCATGTCCCCACTCCAGGACCCAAAGTCACCACCCCTCCCTCCAATTCCTGAATTTTTTCCGAAAGAGGATAAAAAAAAGGATAAAAAAGATATCCTTCAGTTCCGATTTTTATTGAGAAGAAAGAGTTCTACTTTAGTTCTGAGTTGTCGCAATGATGTGAAGAATAAAGACAAAAAAAGTTCCACTTCTGTTCTGAATTTTAAAAGAAGAAAAAAGTTCAACTTGTCTTCTGGATATTTCTGTGTAAGTGAAAAAATGCTAAGGTTAGATTCTGAATTATTTCCAAAGAAAAGAAAAAATCTTAAACTTCAACTATGATTATTCCAGAGAAGAAAAAAAGTTAGACATCAGTTCTGAGCACCTTCAAAGAACAAAAAGTTCCACTTAAGTTCTGAATCTTCTCAAAGGAGAGAAGAAAAGTTCATGTTCACTTATGTACTTTTCCTGTGAAGAGAAAAATGTTACACATCGATTCTGAATTTTTTCAAAGAAGAGAAAAAGATATACTTTAGTTCTCTGATTCACCAACGAACATAAAAAGTTTAATTCCTGTTCTTCATTTTAAGAGAAGAGAAAAAAAATTCATGTTCTCTTCTGGATTTTTCCATGGAAGTGAAAAAATGCTAAGGTATGATTCTGAATTTTTCAAGAGAATAGAAATAGTTCCAATTCAGTTCTGAATTTTTGCAAGGAAGAAAAAGAATTCTCACTTCACTTCTGAATTTTCGATAGAAAATGGAAAAAGTTATGCTTCGACTCTGAGTTTTTTCAGAAAAAGGGAAAAAAAAGATATTCTTCAGTTCTGAGTTTTCATAAAGAAGAAAGAGTTCTTCTTTAGTTCTGAGTTTTCTCAATGAAATGAAGAACGAAGATAAAAAAGTTCCGCATCTGTTCTGAATTCTTTATTCAGAACTTAAGTAGAACTTTTTCTTCTTTTAGGGAGCTCAAAACTGATGTATAACTTTTTTTTCTTCTCCGGAGTAATCAGAATTGAAGTTTAATATTTTTTCTCTTGTCTGGAAGAAATTCAGAATCAAACCTTAGCATTTTTTCATTACCATGGAAATATCCAGAAGAGAACTTGAACTTCTTATCTTTTTCTACAATTCGAACAGAAGTAGATTTTTTTTTATCTTTATTCTTCACATCATTGAGAAAACTCAGAACTAAAGTAGAACTGTTTCTTTCATATGAAAACTCAGAAGTGAAGGATATTTTTTTCCCTTCTTCGAAAAAAATTCAGAGTTGAAGTATAACTTTTTCCATCTTCTAAAAAAAAGAGAGTGAAGGGATATTTCTTGCTCTTCAGTGAGAAAATTCAGAAGTGAAGTGAGAATTAATTTTCTTCTTTGAGAAAATTCAGAATTGAATTGGAACTATTTCCATTCTCTCAAAAAATTCAGAATCAAACCTTAGTATTTTTCACTTCCATGGAAAAATCCAGAAGAAAAGATGAATTGTTTCCCTTCTTTTAAAATTCATGACAGAAATGAAGCTTTTTTTTATGTTCGTTGGTGAATCACAGTACCAGAGTATATCTTTTTCTCTTCATTGAAAAAATTCAGAATCGAAGTGTAGCACTTTTCTCATCTCAGGAAAAATTCAGAAGAGAACTTGAACTTTACTTCTCTTCTTTGAGAAAATTGAGAATTTAAGTGGAACTTTCTCTTCTTTGAGGCAGCTCAGAACTGATGTGTAACTTTTTTCTCTTCATCGGGATATTCAGAATTGAAGTTTAAGATTTTGTTTCTTTGCTGGAAAAAAAAATCAGAATCAAACCTTAGCATTTTTTCATTTCCATGGAAATATCAAGAAGGGAACTTGAACTTTATTCTTCTTCTGTTAAAATTCAGAACAGAAGTGGAACTTAAGAAAAGATGAGAAAAAACTAATAAAAATTTAAATGTTTGAATTCATTCCCAAAATTGTTCATAATGTATTCTATTGACAGGGTACTTAATCCATTTCGGGGTCATATACGACAAGAGAAGTTGAACTTTCTTTTTCTTCTGTGAACAATTCAGAATAGAAGTAGAACTTTTTTGTCTTCGTTCAACACTTCATTGAGAAAACTCAGAACTAAAGTAGAACTCTTTCTTCTGTATGAAAACTCAGAATTGAAGGATATCTTTTGTCCCCTCTTCGGAAAAAAATTCAGAGTCGAAGTATAGCTTTTTCAATCTTCTATCGAAAATTCAGAAGCGAAGTGAGACTAAATTCTCTTCGCTGAGAAACATCAGAAATGAAGTGAGAATTCTTTTTCTTCTTTGAGACAATTCAAAATTGAATTGGAACTATTTCTATTCTTTCGAAAAACTCAGAATCATACCTTAGCAGTTTTTCACTTCCATGGGAAAATCCAGAAGAGAACATGAATTTTTTTTCTCTTTTAAAATTCAGAACAGAAATGGAAATTTTTAATGTTCGTTGGTAAGTCACAGAGCTGGAGTCTATCTTTTCTCTTCTTAAAAAAAATCAGAATCGAAGTTTAACATTTTTCTCTCGTCTCAGGAAAAATTCAGAAGAGAATTTGAACTTTTCTTCTCTTCTTTGAGAAAACTCAGAACTTAAGTGGAACTTTTTCTCTGAAGCGTGCGCACTCCGACAAACGGAGAAAGAATTATTAGAGGTTGTCCAGAGAAATTGCCAATGGATTATTTTGGGTGGCCGACTGACCGACAGCATTTCAAATAGTAGGTTGTGAGAAAAAATGGCTCAATCCCACTTTATAGGGCTATAATGAGAGAAAATTTGAAATATCTAGGGCAAGTTCTGCGGACGAAAGATAACTGATTGCCAAATACGTCTAGACTGCCAAAAATTGAACAGGGTGGAAGGATGCCATAAAAAAGATTTAAGAAAAGCGAGAACTTTAGTTTCGTTGCATTTTTATTTCAACTCAACGACTTTTTTGATGGTTTTTGGATGGCTTTCGAAAATCACATCGATTTGTTTTCGCTATAACGTTTAACGTTGAGATCAATCGAAAAAAAGTTAGTATTCCTGAATCAACTTTTATTTGACAATTTAAGTAAAAAAAAAAAAAAATCACATTTTGCAACCTAATCTGTGATGATGTTTTACCTGGAAAGCGTTTAGCTTTTAAAAATGCTCTGTATAAATTAAAAAATTGAATTCTCATTCAGTACTGTATTCTTTCATTCAGTTACCCTTTCACCGTTACATGGAGAGGGTCTTCAAATTTTAGTTGTGCTTTGTTTTAAGGTTTGAAATTTTTTTTTATAGTGTCCTTGGATTATTTTTTTGTTATTTTAATGTTATTACCTTGCACTGAGGACGGTCAAGCGGAGGTCTTGACCGAAATATTTGCATTTTAGTCCATATTTTTCACTGGCTTGTATATTCCTCGTTTTTCTCTTTTTTTTACTATTTTTTCGTTTTGTCATGATTAGCCAGTGTGGCCTCAGAAATTATTTAGATTAGTAATAGTAATAGTAAGGTGTTAGCGAACCTCTACGAATCACTAGAAAGTGACTTCTACGGCTATAGTAAGGTAAGGTGTCAGCAAACCTCTACGAATCACTTGACAGTAATAGTAAGGTAAGGAGTTAGCGAACCTCTATGAATCACTTGAAAGTGATTTTTCAAAAATTTCGGTCGGCTCAGCTCTTAGCTGGACTAGTCTTGAGTGGAGAATTGATAGCAGGGGCGGATCCCCAGCATAAGAACGACCTTAAAAGACAACAGGCTAGGCATGCACATCTTAGCGGGTAGTTTTTGATCTGAGGGCAAACTTGGAGGTAAATAGAAAAAGTAAATCATCATTCAACTACAAAATATTTATTTGAAGAAAACTAAATTTCACTGGCAAAATAAATGTGCATATCCTTTCTATCTCTAACAAAACACCATGGTCTTTATTATACTATCTCTTTATTATCTCTATCTCTAACATCAATTCTATCTCTAACAAGACACCATGGTCTTTATTATACTATCTCTTTATTATCTCTATCTCTAACATCAATTCTATCTATAACAAGACACCATGGTCTTTATAATACTATCCCTTTATTTTCTCTATTTCTAACATCAATTCCATCTCTAACAAGACACCATGGTCTTTATTATACTATCTCTTTGTTATCTCTATCTCTAACATCAATTCTATCTCTAACAAGACACCATGGTCTTTATTATACTATCTCTTTATTATCTCTATCTCTAACATCAATTCTATTTATAACAAGACACCATGGTCTTTATAATACTATCCCTTTATTTTCTCTACCTTTAACATCAGTTCTATCTCTAACAAGACACCATGGTCTTTATTATACTATCCAAGAGAATTATACGAAAGACAAATGAATTCACGTCTACATACAATTGAGCATTTGAAACAAAAATAACTAAGTGCAAACACTTAGACGTTAATAGCGTCTGAAATAAATAAATAGAGAATACTTCGATTACTTTTCGCAAAGGTACATCTTAAAGAAGGAACTTCATTTGGAAATATTAAAACTACAAAAAGTAATGTTAGAATTATTTTGATAGAGCGTGAGAATGTTAATGTATTTGCGATATGAAAAATTCTTTGAAAAAAAAAAGAAAAATAAAACAAAAAACGGAGCTTTGCTTTACATTCAGCAGGAGAAATAAGTCCAATTTTGACAAATAACAATATATTTGTGTAAAAGTTACAACAATAAATATATTTGTGTAAAAGTTAACTCGCTTGTTTTTTGCATTTAATTTAGAAATTTTTCTAATGGAGAAATAGTTCAAAATAAAAGAGCAGCCTATTTTTGAAAAAAAAAATCTTCAGGCTGAATGCATAGAAACATAAGCTTTGCTCAAACTTCAAATTTCAAAAAAAATTAATTCAACTGAACCGTATATTGAATTTTTCTAAATTGGAGTGACGGTGTACAGTCAGTTGTGCATATTTTAAGTCCAATAAAGTGCCCAAATTTCCTAATTTTCAGGTTCCGATTTTCTTTTATACAACTCTGATCAGTATATTAAGGTGTCTAAGGGAAAAGCACGACAGCGATAATCAAAAAATTCTTGTATTATTGAAAATTCCCAGTGTTTCTCTTAAGAAGGAATTCCATATATAGCCAGATAGTTTACAATTAAATATTGTAAATAGGCAAACCCCGAACTCCAATTTCCTGGAATGATTAAAATAGATAAGCCGAAAAGCCAAATACAGAATTTGTTATTTCAAGAAACGTATTTCCGGAAGAGGACGGGGTGAAATTTAATTCCAATAAAGTGCCAAGTTTTCTTATATATTCAGGTTTTAGTTTTATTTTATACAAATCTGATAAATATATAAAGTTGACTGAAGGAAAAAAAACGACAGTAATATTAAAAAAAATTCATGTACTACTCAAAATTCCCAGTCTTATTTATTCCTTAAAAAAGAATTCCACATTTAGCCGGATATTCTACTATAAACGGCCGTAAATAAGAAAATACCGAACCCCAATTAATTGGAATAATTGAAATGCATATATCAAAAAGGCACATACAGAATATGTTTTTTTTCAAGGGGGCGCAATTAAGAAGATCAAGGTGTGGAATTTAAAAAATCACAAAAACTAGCAAATTATACTAGAAAGATCGTCCTAGTTAAGCCTACAAGTCGTATCTGATATTTTTACGCTTCCAAAGTAATTGTGCAACGTAAATAATCCAAATGGTGTAACAAAGGGCGTATCAGGTGGCGACACAAAGAAGTCTCCGAGGTTTACTATGACATAAGTTATGAACAGATATCATAGGTTTTATCTTTGCATTGATCATTTCTAAGGCAACCACACTTTCATAATCCTACTGCATCAAGAACTCAATTTAGGACGAACAAAATTTGGCTATGTCTCAGACTTTACCAATTGATATAGAAAGACCAATACCAGCACATAGCAAGATTCAAGCAAGAAGTCTCTCCCCCTTTTCTTCCTCTTTTATAATGTAGATTAAAGATTATATAAATACCAAGCAAAATATTGTCACTATTGTCACATACACACAAGTAACATATTGTCACTATTGCGTCTAAAGTTTGTAACAACATTTTTTCACATATTGACAAGCAGCATATTGTCACTATTACGCCTAGAGTTTACGAAAACATTTTGTTACATATTGACAAGCATCACATTACAACTAATACGTCTAAAGTTTGCATCTGACGTGTGCACATATTAATTGCCAAAAACCTTTAGCTAAACTGTTCTAAAAGGGAGAATCAGCAGGACACTGTAGATCAGTGAGATCGAAGCGGAATTGCAAACATATTGCTCTGCTGATTCTTCCATTGAACAAACCTCAGAAAACAGTTTTTTGGAAATTATGTCAGAAGTTGGAAAATGTCAGATATGGCCATTAGGCTAACAGCGATAGTATAGGAATCATATAGAAAATAACAACAATTTCACAGATTTCTTACCAGGTATTCTACTCTTTTAACGCAACTGCAATAAAAAAACAATCTCAATTTCGCCTAAAATACTGGTTACTTTCCCTTCTTCTAAGTTACCCGTACTCTTTGGATAATTCCTTCTTTTGCCTAACATCTTAATCTTACACCTGACTAAATTACATCACGTCGTTTGCTTACAAGGTCAACGAAAAAATATTTTTTTTCGTTTTAAGCTTGATTTTTATATTCAATCGCATTACTCGCTTTGTGGTCTTTTTATTCATTTATATTAAGCGCAAAACTTGAAAAAGTTTCTCCAACTTACAAATAGCAAGCGAAACCATGTAATCTTATACAAAAAAACAAAAGATATGATTTTTCCATAAAAAAGACTATAACAACAAAAACGAAGAGAAATTATTTGAGAAAGCATTTTCAACGAAACAGGTTTTTCAAAGAAAAAGAAAGAGCTCCACTGATCCTAAATTACTCCACTGAGTCAAATAATCTTTTAAGCGTAAAACTACCACAAATCACCGCCAATAAGTAAATGGAACTCAAAACTAACAGAAATTACAAAACTAGCCGATTCAAACTCAAAACGAGCAAAAACTAACATGAGTAGGGCTGATAACCCCTATACCTTCTCAAAACCAGGACCTAAATTTGCACTTTAATGAAAACAAAATACATGTAGGGAATAAATGTCTGCATATGCATATTAAACTAACAATCCACGGTAAGTTTTTTCAGTATATTGCAATTTATGTTCTGGTCTTGAGAAGGCATGGGGGTTGTCAGCCCTTGTAATGTAAATTTTTGCTCGTTTTGAGTTTGACTCGGTCATTTTTTGTGATACTTGCAAAATTTACAGTCCCCCTGTTTTCATATATCCACCGGGAAATTTCTCCAGAAACTTTCTTCTTCGCGGAAACTTCCCCTGGTTGGAAATCTCCCCTCCCCTCCTCAAAGGAAACCAGACCTTTTATCTATGCTGAATCGAAGGTTCATCTCAAAATCCTGATTTGATATCATTGAAGCAAAGATAAAACATGGGAGGGGGCTACAACAGATGCTGCTTTAGCTGGTGCTGTCAATCCTGCAGAAAATTTAGAGTCTATTTTTATCAAAGTAAGGGGAAAATTAGGAATAGAGTTTAAAAAGATTCTTAATCGCTGTGAATCAATGGCACAAAACATAATATCAAAATTAACTTTCCTTAGAATAATCAAAAGGATATGGCATTCAGAAAATTACACTTTCACATATAGAAACGGTGGAAGAATTTTATTGTCAAACTCTTTTTCTTCCTTGATTTGCAACAGCCTTAAAAATAGGTTTACTAGATATAGAGACATGCTCTTCAGAATTGGAAGCCTTTTATCGACTGGTAAACTTCTTTCCCCAGAAACTGATTTCTCCAGAATACAGGTAAACTGATTTTCCTGGGATCGGTTGGAGCAGTGAAACAGCAGAATGGGAGCATTGGCACAACAGCTTCCAGTTTACAGTTGGGTCAAGCTCAAGTACTTTAAAACCCAGCTGTCAAAATGAAACTTTCCTAAAATATACAAGAGACACCCTATATGCATGCGACAGTAGTTTTTTCCCCAATGTGCATATGCTATTGAAAATTTTTGCTACGTTGCCAGTTTCTACACATAAGTTGACATAGTTTCAATCTCCATATTAGTGAGATTTTTATGACCATTATAATGACATTTTTTGTTTTGTCGCTCTCCCTCCTTATTGTTTTCAACCTTTTCAGCCTTTTTCCAACAAACTACTTACATTCATGGTCACTTCTAATCTGAAATTGGGTCAGGAATAGCAGATAAAGGATCCCTAATTTATTAATAAACTCCACTGAATAAACCAATATGATGAGGTTAAGTTAGTAACGAAATAGAAGAGGTAACGGATATTTTGGCAAAAAAATGAGCCAAGGTAATTAAATTTACTTTTATGAAATACAATTCTTGTATTTTTCACATCTTGTAATGTATTATAATTATTACAGTAAATGCGTTTTTATAGCCGAATTTCTGGTCTCTGCAGGGCAGTTCGCAGTTTTAGTCTTGAGATGTATCTTCGCCTCATCTCACTACTCCGTAAAGTTCATGATCCCTTAGGAAGTTTTTGGAGTAGCATATAGTAATGAAAATATTATTGATATTATTTATTATATATTGTTTTACATAATTATATAAAGTTTACAACCGAAGAATAAGAACATAAAGAATAAGTGATGGTTAAGAGGGGATGCTGGGTAACGAAACGAACAATCAAGTGGATAGTTTCACTTGCATGCTTAGTTTTATTAGACAAGATGGTGGATGAAGTGAAGATGTTAAAAGTAAAATAGCCAAGGCCCAGCGTGTTTTTTCACAGTTGAAAAGAGTTCGGAAAGATTGGAAGATATATTTTGAGCCATGTTTAGAATTTTGAAATCAACAGTGATGACATTGGTCAAGTATGGCTCTGAAGCGTGCGCACTCCGACAAACTGAGGAAGTATTACAAGAGGCTTTCCAGAGAAATTGCCAATGGATTATTTTGGGTGGCCGACTGACTGACTGCATTTCAAATACTAGGTTGTGAGAAAAGTGTGGTTCAATCCCACTTTATAGGGCTATAATGAGAGAAAAGATGAAATGACTAGGGCAAGTTCTGCGGACGAAAGATGACTGATTGCCAGAGACGTCTAGACAGCCAAAGATTCAACAGGGTAGAAGGATGTCATAAGAAAAGATTTAAGAAAAGCGAGAACTTTCGTTTCGTTGCAGTTTTATTTCAACTCAAAGCCTTTTTTGATGGTTTTCGGACGGCTTTCGAAATTTCCTTTCATTTGTTTTCTCTATAACGTTTAACATTCAGATCAATCGAAAAATAAGTTAGTATTCCTGAATCAACTTTGAATTACTATTTTTTCCCAAGACGAAGTGCTGCCTTGGTAAAATTCAAAAACAGATAATATATTGTACCCACTTCCCCCTTTACATGATGTCATCGCAACATTCCAATATAACTTTAATGTGACGTCATTAATGTGGCAGCCTGATTGCAGCCTTTTATATTCATATATGACGTCATCGCAGGAGCATAAAAGTAGTGTGGAAATGACGTCATCTCAAATATATACATATATTGGCATCCCCACGGTAAGGTTATAAGTACTAGAGAGAAGTTTATAGAGCTATCATATATAAAGCGCATAGAATGAATACAGCATTTAAGTTTCTTACCGTTGGAGTTCCGGCCTCCTGTGCAGTAATAGCATTCTGGTGGGCTATTAAAAAATATAGAGAATCTGAAACGGAGGCACAATTAAGAGAATATACTAGATTTGACAATTTCATTCTGATTGACGAAAGCAGAACCAGTAAGAGCTGTGTAAGATCACCACTTGTTGAAGAAATCGCCAAGAACGAAGACAATTCTAGTGGTGCAAAACCTACATCAGCAAATGTTGAGAATGAAGTAGAGTACGAGCTAAGTGGAGAAGAAACTGAAGACGGAGAAGAAGAGAAAAAGCAAGATATTGAAGAAATCCCAAAGGACAAAGAAAGCCCTACTGACGTAAAACCTCCATCAATAAATTTTGAAAATGAAGTTGCGGGCGAGCTAACTTCAGATGAAACAAAAGACGGAGGAGAGAAAATGAAAATTGATGAAGAGATCACCAAAGAAAAAGAAAGCCCTATTGATGAAAAATATTTATCAGCAAATGTTGAAAAAGAAATAAAGGGCGAGCCAACTACAGAAGAAACTAAAGACGGAGAAAGAGCACAAAAGAAGGATGTTGAAGTCACCAAGGACAAAGAAAGCCCTAGTGACGCAAAATGTTTATCAGGAAATGTTGCAAATGAAATAAAGGGTGGGCCAACAGCAGACGAAACTAAAGACGGAGAAGGGCAAAAAATAAAAGTTGTTGAAGAGATCATCAAGGAAAAAGAAAGCGCTATTGACGCAAAATCCTTATCAGCAAATGTTGAAAATGAAATAAAGGGTAAGCCAACTACAGAAAAAACTAAAGACGATGAAGGAGAGCAAAAGAAGGATGTTGAAGTCACCAAGGACAAAGAAAACCCTAGCGACGCAAAACCTTCATCAACAAATATTGAAAATGAAGTTGCGGGCGAGCCAACTGCAGACGAAATTAAAAACGGAGATGGAGAGAAAATAAATGTTGTTGAAAAAATCACCAAGGAAAAAGAAAGCCCTATTGACGCCAAATCCTTATCAGCAAATGTTGAAAATGAAATAAAGGGCGAATCAACTACAGAAGAAACTAAAGACGGAGAAGGAGAGCAAAAAAAGGATGTCGAAGTCACCAAGGACAAAGAAAGCCCTAGTAACGCAAAACCTTCATCAAAAAATGTTGAACATGAAGTTGAGGGCGAGCCAACTGCAGAAGAACTAAAAAAAAAGGAAAGATTTCTTGAGTTTTATGTGAGAGTGTTACAATATGAAAAAACGGAGCAGCGACAAATGAAAAAAAAGACTATAGAAATGTTGTTGTCACCCAAGTCTGACCGGCGACTAATGAAAGAAGAGGAAGAAACAAGAACAAAGAAGAAGAAGAAGGGGAATAAAAGGAGAAATTAAAGGAGAATGTGATTAAGGAAAGAAGAGGAAGAAAGAGTAAGAGTAAAAAAAGAACTGGAAAGAAATGAGATCTTTTAGAGTGATACGTTAAAACAGGACCGGCCTAAGGTGAAAATTACAAGTGAGCAAGATTCGCAGTTTATGCCCCTACGGTGGGAGGTATAAAAATTGAAATTTAAAGTATAAAAATAGAGTTTTGAACAGTTTTGTACTTATTAGAACATGAAATTAATGTCTCTCAAAATGATTTATTATTGATTTAAATTGATAGGTTCTATACTCGTTCTATTACACGATAGAGTAGGTTTAACTGGAAAACCGGAAAAATATATCGAGATCTTTGTACTTATTTTTCTATTAAGTTTTGATCCTTAAAAAATTATAAACTGAAAACTGCAATGACAGGACCCAAGATGAGTATTTTTTTTAAGTTTAATGGTAGATGGCTTATTTTTCAGTTCATAATATTCAGTAGTTATGATTATTGTTTTCTCTTTTCTTCTAGATTGATATCTTTGTTGTTAACCTAAATGATCATGCACCTGCATTTACTTTTCTACCGCATGAAGACATGCATACGTACGGGAAATACTGGGGCGCTAATTTGCCGAACTGGAGGTCTGGAGCCCAATTATATCGTTTATTGTGAGTATTTTGATTCTCTATTTTTTCTTTAATGGTTCTTTTGTTGAAATTAAAAAGAGCTCTAGTACTTTCAAAGCATGATAAACTATTGACAATCATGCGTTTACTTCTTCTTTCGTGTGGACCATAAAAAGCTATTAGATGATTTAATCTAACCGGGAAAATCTGGTCAACGCGTCCTCAGCCTTTCCCAGTGGCGTTAATTCACGCAAGTGTAGAAAAAGTAGGCAAAATTGTTGTTCTTTCTTCATTTTTTTCACTGAACATACAAAAACAAAGCATTTTCAATGAAAATTTCCTAAAAAAATCTGTTTTTCAAAATCTAGGGAGTAAAAATTCAAGGGGAATCTGCCCCCCCCCCATGGATGTCCCATGTCTTATCTGAGACAATAATGCCACGCAAAAAAATTTCAACCAGAAATTTTTTCATAATCCTGCTAATTTATGATTAAAGATATAACCTAGGATTCAATCTAGGTCCAAATAAGATTCAACCTAGGTCTAAATAGGATTCAACCTAGGTCTAAATAGGATTCAACCTAGGTCTGAATAAAATTCAGCCTAGGTCCATAATATTCAAATAGGCTTCAATCTAGCTCCATCCATACAGAATCACTATGCGAGAAAAACTTTAACTAAACAGCAACAGCAACTCTGAAGCCCATTTTATTTATATTTTGCTTATATTATTTTATCTAAGATTTATTTTTATCATATTCAATGTCATCAATGATTTTATTTGATGCAAGACATTTGATAAACACTAAATTACTAATATTAAACTTATGTACCGTATTTGACTGATGTCTAGTTTCTGAATAATTCCTAGTCGATTTCGATAATTTAATTTTTAAAGAATACCCCTATCCCTAGGTTTTGAAAATAAATTCACTCCCCCCATACTTTCGTGAACTAGAGTGAACACTTAGAACACTTTCCAAAAGAAAACTTCTAGGCTGTTTTTCCATTCTACTGCTGTAAACAGATCACATTGAAAGTTCCTGGTACAACTATCGACCAAAATCTGTACTGAAAAAATTCATTAAGTTTGATTAATTACGTTTGCGTATCATCTCAAACACTACGTTTGGGTAATCAAAGTGCGTGTCGTCCAAATTGTGAAAAACAAAAATCCACCACTTTGGTTGATTTAAAACCTAAGGTATAAGTCACTTTAAAAAAAAAACAATTTTTTTTTTTGAAACCTTTGAATTCTAACCAGGTATTCTACTCTTTTAACGCAACTGCAATAAGAAAACAATCTTAATTTCGTCTAAAATACTGTCTTTTTGAGCGATGCGGTCCCAACTTAAAGTCTATACCTGTTCTGTGCTCTTTACTAGCTCTCCACAACAGCCAATATAATGGTAAGGAGTAGGCAATGTCATGGAAATAAAGTATTTCTGCTAACCTGTATGATTCTCACGACCCTTGCCTCAACAATGCTGCCTTGAGTCCTCCACAGGCATTAAACCTTTAAAGTAGATAATCTAAGGTCGTAATGAGGGAACTATAAGTCTTGATGTAGTTGAAGTACCTTTCCCTCTCCGCCGACTTACCCCTAAAAACCCAGAAAGTCCCCGGATTTTTGTTTTGAAATATCATAAAATGCCATCGTGTTATAATCCAGAAAGTGCTTACAGTTTTTGCGTTGTATTCCTTACAAACCGTTTTCCTGTATATATTTTTCTTTCGCATTTGAACTTACATCTAAATCTTCGGAAAATCACCTAGACTGTCACCTCGGTCTATATAATGTTAATTTAAAAACAAAGTTTTTCTGACGGAAGTAAAGAGTGAAGTTGAAACTTAAAACTAACAAAATGTATTACTTCAGAGCCTATCTAATTTATATCTATAAAACTAGTACGGATAAACCAACTGGTGATATTTCCCCGTGCTTGTGAGATTATAAAAACTAGCGCTTAACAGAAAACACAAAAGTCAAGTATAAATAACAAGAATGTTGATTTAGGAGTCAAAAGTGAGTACGTAGCCTCGTAACCGAAAACTAATCTACAACGCGAAAACTGTTTTCAGTAAAGCGCTAATTTTCTATAATCCTAAAAACATGGGGAATTATCATCAGGTGAATTATTTGCACTAGCTTTATCGATATATACTAGATAGTCTGTGAAGAAATAATTTTTGTTCGTTTTGAATTTCAACTTCGCTCTTTACTTCCCTCAGGAAAACTTAGTTTTTTAAATTAATCTTGGCCCGTTTTTAATAAAAAATTATATAGAAGGCACAGGACCATTATTGGAAAAAAAGCACGAGATACTGACACCGATACGCGCGTTACCAACACGCCCTATCCGACTTCGCTCTTTACTTTCCCCAGAAACACTTTTTTTTAATTAATAATAAAAAAAAACTGCTTAAAATATAATCTCTTCAGTAAAGTACAAAATGATACTATAACCTTTAAGGGGGCGTAACAAACACTTTTATTTGTGACAGTTCTGTTCATTTTAGGTTTTATTTGTTTATTCATTTGAATTCATGTTCTTTTTAGGCTTTATTTCTGCTTTTTTTTGCGCATTTACATCACACCTTATCTTTCTTTTCAAAAAATTTTCTGGAAGACATATTTTTTTACAAATTTCTCGTCTTTAATGCACTCAGTTTTATTAAGGGTTAATTTTTGAATATTTGTGAAGTTTTTTAGGCTTTTCTGGCTAAGAACTAAAATACAAGATTGCAATTTTGATTGTAAGCAAAATTTCATTAGGTTATTCAGTGACAGTGCCACAGCCATTGTCTTTGTCATTATTCTCTTAGATTTCTTTTTACTTTAAACTTGGAGGTGGACGGGGTCGGAATTTTTAATACTATGGCAAAATGTCGGATATGATCATTAGACATGAAAGCGACAATTTTATTAATTAATGTCATAACAGTAGGGAAGTGGCATAAATCGACCGAAATTTAGGTAGGGGAGGGGGATTAAGTTTATTTTCAACATTTAGTGGAGAGAAAAGTTTTCATTTGTTCCAATGATTCTCTAATGAAAATAGGAAAAAAGAGACCTTTTACAAAAAATATACCCCGTGAAAGATAATATCAAAAATCTAAAGGGAGGGAAAAAAGGTTTAATTGTTACAGCTCCCAATTTCCAATTTACGCCAATACAATAGGGATGAAACTCACATAAAACAGGTGCTTGTTGTTGAGATAAGGGTTTACATATGTAGTTAAGAGTTCTTGGATATTTTACGAAAGGTTTCCAAATTAAGAAGCTTTAAAGAAGGCTGGATATTTTCTCACTGCGATTATAAATAGACATAAGTAACACTTAATTAAAACTAACACTTTCTTTTATCCAGACATGCTAATGCGTGCAACTTTAAAAATAAGAACCTAAATTACAAAAAAATGTATTTCTTATCAATATATTTACAAAAAAGAATACAGTCATAAACTAAAGAAAATTATAAAGTAAAAGTGCATAGTTCATATTATAAGGTCATAAGTGCAGATTAGATAAATTCCCTCAACGCTGCAAATTGGTAAATTACTAAATTGTCACATTACTAGGTTGGTAGCATTACTTGGTAATTATTGGTAAAAATTGCAAACATCCTTGAATATTCTTAAAGAAAGTAAAGCCACTTCCTACAAAAGTGAGTATCTCGTCTAAATACCCCGTAAAACCTAATTGCAGCAAGCATACCAAATCACGAATGGGGAAAAAGAAATTTTCCAAAATAACTTTTGCAGAAAACTCTGCAAAACTCTGAGTATTTGGGCCTACAGGTGGATCTCTATTCATAACAGCTCCCTTGGAGCTAATAGCTTCCATACCCCTATTGGAACTCAATATCAGGCCAGCCTGGTGGCAAATTAAATTCTAGTATTAAAATCAATCCCATGAATTTCTGTGACAGGAAATTTAACTATTACTAATACATTATAATAAAATGTCTGCAGCACTTACTAAGGATCAGAGGCAATATACACTTAAATTTAACTATATATTTAATATTTAACTATAAATAGTATTTGAATATACATTAATATTTAACTTCCCCTTAGAAGTACAAGAGCCGTATTTGAATTCGAACTTAGAACCAACCAAGTGTTGAAACTAAGTACAGTGCAGTGTTGTACAGTATGAAAGTGCTGTAATTGTTAAATAAGTACAATAAATGTTGACAGTAAGTAAACCCTTGAATAGAAATCAAAATTCTGCAGTGTTCAGTACAAACTAGTATAGGCGTTTAGACAACTAGTACAAATATGTACTAATACTCAGCATATTAATAATATTTAACAAGGTTCTTATGGCTCAAGAAAAAGATAAAATAAGATATTTATTCATAAAATTTCTATGACAAGCCTTGAATCCGAATTTTGAGGTTAATAAAAAAAACAGGATATACAAGAAAGCGCAAAAGAAACAGACTAAAAGACTGACAAAAGAATTCCAAAATTAAAATTAAAAAAACCTGTCATTAGTCATTATCTGAACTGAGATTGGTCATAGCATTCCAAAAAGATAATTATAACGATTAAAATTCAATAAAAGCAAAGCAAACAAATGCAAAATACAAAAAAATTAAATGAGGCATTAGAAGAAAGGAAGAGGGAAAACAAGCGAACAAAGTTAAAACATGGGCAGCGCCTACGCCAAACAATAACAAGATGGGAACTATCGAAGTGTTTGAACTGCTCCAACAATGGCTTCAATCTGGCTTCAACATGGACAGCGTCTGCACCAATTAATATGAGGAGGAAAACTAGCGGAATGTTTTAACTTCAACTATTCCAATATGACTTCAAGCCAGATTGGGTTCAGCCAACAAGCCAGATTGGTCCTTATGGTTTCAAGAAACATTCCAATTTGATCTTATCGCCAACCTAAAAAATAGATTAATAAACTAATTTTTACAGACAGACCTGTAAATTTCACCAAAATTTTCTCCACATATGGTACAAATCGGTGTCTGCCTTATCAACTGTTTTGCCACCGAAACTTGAATGGATCTTAATTAACTTTTATATTACTATATACTTAAGTTGTATGAAAAAAATCTTTATATTTTTCCTTTTACGTATAGGAATAAAAAACTATTAATATAATAGAAACAACAGATACTTAAAGTAGAAAGAAAATAATTTTCCAATGAAGTAAAAACAAGTCCTAAATCGGAAAAATAGAGAAACTCTGCATTTCACTTCGCAGTTTGCCGAAAATCAAAATTTCCTATTGTGGAAAACAAGAAGAGGCTTAATCTTTTCTTTAGCTTTCAGTTTTTTATTAGTCCCAAGGTTTGACCATTTTTCTAAGTTCTCAGACGATTCAATTTTGCATAGACAACATATTAAGAAATAGAGACAATATAAATTACGGAATTAAATTGAGATATGTATTAATCAAATGGAAGGAATGTGATCTGAAATCGAAAATGTGCTAAAATTCCTCTGTCATCTTTTTCGGGGGGGGGGGCTTTGGTGATTTTCCCAAATATTCAAGCTTATTTTTTTGTTTTCATTCCGATTTCACTTTTTTTTTCCTCTAAAGCTACTTCCAATATTAATAATCATTTAAGAAATACTGTTACTATTTTAGATTTTAATTTAGCGACAAAAGTGAATTCTGAAATATAATTTATATAATTAAGCAAATGATAGCCGAAGCTACTAGAAAAATCACCAGAAAACATATAATTTTTTGTTTTCAACTCCTTCTGATGTATATCTGACAGATCAGAGCTTTTTAGTGGTTAGGGTAGAGCAAGTTTTTCACTAAGAGTTATTAGATTAATCAAAAAATATTAAAAGGTATTAGTTTTTTAATAGATTAATCATAAAACTTTTTGCACAAAATAAATTTTTCAAAAAATGAGTAAAGAGCTCCATTAAACCAAAAATGAACAAAATAGAATAAAAAAAATTACCAAGCATACAACTACCACAAATCAGTATCAATAAATAAATGAAACCCAAAACAAGGTAAATAACAAGGTAACTTGCAGTGGCAGAAGAAGAATAAAGGTAAAATAATAGCGCAGTGTTGCCTACAGAGAGGATGGTGCGTTGGCAGTAGCAGGCGCTTGGGCAATTAAAGGTAGAAGTTTTTTTTCCGGGAGATTATTTTGGAGCGCGTGAAAAAGAATTTGGTGCTGTTTTTGGGCAAGTGAGTTCATGTTAGATTGAAAAGGATTTTGGAAAGTGGAAAAGGGGTTTAGTGTATTAATAAACATTTGTTAAGGTTTAGTTTATACTGTAGGTTTTTCCGGGAGATTATTTTCGAGCGTGTGAAAGGGAATTTTGTGCTGTTTTTGGGTAAGTGAATTTAGGTTAGATTGAAGAGGATTTTTGGAAAGTGGAAAAGAGGTTTAGTGTATTAGTAAAATTTTGTTGAGGTTTAGTTTTGTTGAGGTTTAGTTTATATTATAGAGGTTTTAATAAGGTTTGTTGAGGTTTAGTTTATATAAAAAAAAATTGTTGAGGGTTAGTTTATAGGTTAGCGGGTTTAATAAAGGTTTGTTGTGGTTTATTTTATATTATAGAGGTTTTGATAAAATTTTGTTGAGGGTTAGTTTATAGGTTTATAGGATAGAGGTTGTAATAAATTTTTGTTGAGGTTTAGTTTATTAAAAAAAAGGGAAAAAGGGAAAAAAGTGAAAAAAGAAAATGGCAAGGAAAACGATTAAGTTCGATTTTAGTGCACTGCCAGGGAATTTATTGAAAGAACTACCGCATTCGAATATCCACCGATTCCTGATGTCGATTGGCCTGAATGCACAAAACGTACACGCGATTGACGAAGATGACGCAAATAGGTTTGGTATAGTGCGAGTAACGATGCAAAGCCCTGTACTGGCAGAAGAATGGGTTCAAAGACTAAAGGCAATGGAGTTGAAAATTATTTTCCAAAATGAAAGGTATCCAGTTTTCGTAGATAAAAATGGAAAACGCCCACACGTGATCCATCTCAAACGAATTCCGGGAGAAGCAACCAACCATGATATAAAAACAGCACTGCAAGCTTATGGGCTTGTGGTGAATGTTAGAAGGAAAACTTTTCAAGGGGATGGTTTTATGCCTGTTTTATACCCAAGCGTAGTGCTCACAGATCAGTCCTCAGAAACCCGCAGAAACTCTAATGTCTGTTTTTTTTACAGGCCCACAAAAAATTGCAAGCTCTCTAGATGAACAGCTGGCAAGTTTGAGTCCCATGGAGGCGGTGAGCCTGGCATTTGGGGCGACAGGGTCATCAGAAACGGAGAAGACTCGCACAGGAAACTCAAAAGCACAAGATGAAACCCGGAAAAGAGCGGGAAGTAGCTATTGGGAAAGAAAAGGAAATGGTAGAGTCTAAGGGAGAAAGTTCGAAAAGAGCTGAAGTAGGGGTGAAGGAGGTAAGGGGCATCACCCCCTGAGTAGCCTGAGAGGATTTAAGGAGCCAGAGGCAAAATCAACCCAATCCCCAAAACGAACGTTAGGTGGCCTATCTTTATCGTCAACTACAAGTGAAAAAAGAGCGAAAATAAAACTGAAAGAAGTGCGCTGCCAAATAGGCAGAAGAAACGGACAAAAATAAATGAGATTTGCGACGCTGAACGTTAGCGGGATAAAACAGGAAAAACGACAGAGTTTAGTTTTAGATTTTATAGTAAAGCAGAGAATTGATATACTGTGTCTCCAAGAATCAGATACAGTAAAGATAAGAAATATTGAAACACAGGGATTCCACTACATTGCTGGTGGAATCCGACCACAGCATACACAGTGAACGAAAGATTTACACTGCGAACACTGCGTTTTCAAGAGGATGGTGAAGTGAGCAGCATTTGCTGGAAAGGAGTGGTTTTTCTGGAAAGGAATGATTTAAAGTATGGCTCTCATGAGGATTTTGTTCGTATGTTTAAAAGTCTTTATAAAAAACCAGTAGCTGTCATAAATCTAAATGGCTCGCTTACAATGAGATATCATTAAGACAGGGTGACCCGGCTTCGCCTTACCTCTTTGAAATATATACTGATCCCTTGTTCAAGTACATAGAAGACCGTATAATCGGTTTACCTCTTCGTAAGGAGATATGCTTTAAGGCCCTGGGGTTTATAGATGATGCAACTTTTACCCTATCAAGTGCCAAAGATGTAAAGGCAGTTCTACAAAGACTTGAATGGTTTGAGAGGAATTTTAGGGTAAAGATTCACAAGGAATAAAGCAATCTTTTACCAATGCTGGAATCAGAAAATACGGAAGAAATGATGCAGGAACTTTGCATAGCGAAACTAGAAAATGCGAAAATACTTGGAGTGACATGAACCCACGAGATGAAGTTGGGTAAATTATGGGAAGAAAAAATACAGAAAATTGAAGGGATGCTGGCGACGGCAAATGATATTGAAGAGTGTTCTTTGTTTTTCAGAACGATATATATAAACACATATTGTCTACAACTACTGTTCTATTTCGCACCAGCTTTCGAGCTAGATGAAGGGAGTGCTAAGAGAATAGAAAAAATTATTTGGAGGTTTGTGTGGAGAGGAAAAGTTGAAAAGTTGAGTATGAAAGTGCTCTTTGTACCCAGAGTAAAAGGAGGAATAGGAGTGGTAAATTATAGGAATGTATGCCAATCACTTTTTTGGAGAAATGCTGTTGAGATGCTCCAAAGGGAGGATGGAATTGGATGTTTAGAGAGAGATTTGCTACTACCGGTCTTGAACGAAGTAGTTGAGGAACAAGTTTTGACGCTAGTGAAAGAGGTCCCAGATCAGTTAAAGGAAACAGCGGAAACTTTAAGAGAATTGAGATCAAAAGGAGTGTTTCAGAACGGATTGAGTCAGATAGAAAGAAAAAGGGTCATAGAGGATTACATATAGACCCGAGAGGACGATTTTTCATACCATGTTAAAAAAAAGAACCTTTCATGAATTTTGATGCGGCTTTCAAAAGTCTAAATGAAGTACCGTGTGACACCAGAGAAAGAGAGGTGATGTTTATGCTGATACACACCGTATTACCTTACCAGGATAGAATAAGGCGTTTCAAGAAGGGCGAAATAAAGGAAAGCAACCTGTGCAATGAAATGGTGGTTGATGGTTTACAGCATGAACTTATAGAATGTATTTTTAACAAAGAAGTTTTTAGTTTTATTTTCTATGTTTTTAGGGGTGAGAATATAGAGGTGGTGAGTTTAAATAGTAAAAAAAAATTTAAGTTAGATTTTGAAAGAAAAGGTGATGAAAAGAGGCAGAGAGGAATGTTATTAATTGTGATATGGGCATGTACCCATATTTGGAAGAAGAGGAAAAAAGAGAGTTGAGTTAGAAAGATTTAAAGGAGTAGTTAGGGGGAAAGAAGAGCTTTTGAGAAAGAATAGAAAATGGAAAGAAAGAATTGATGAGGAGCGGATATAGTTTGGTAAATAGTTGATTTTTTTTAAGGCAATCAAGTAAAGTATGAAAGGAAATTTAAAGTTTATGGGTAATTTGGTAGAATTTTTGAAACCTTCTTCCTAAATAAGTATTGTGTTGTTTAAGTGTATGTTTTATTGTTTGTTGAGGTTTTTGTAAGGAAAGAATGATTCAAATTGTATTTATTTTATTTTCATTTGATTTTTTTATTATTAATTTTTTTTTTCATTCATTTATTTTTTTTATGGAAGCTTGAAGGGGTAATATAAAGTTTGGAATGTAGTTGAAGCCACCGCCAAAGGATTCTCCTAAGGAGGGGAAGCATCCTACAAGCAGGACGTGCGTTGTATTTTGTTTTTATTTGTGTTGTAGTATGCCCCGGAGAGTAACCTGTGATATTTGATTGCCTTAATTCATTTTTAGTTGGTATAAAAGGGAAATTAATTTTTTTTCTTTTTTGAAAAAGGGAGTCTATAGTTAGGATGTTGAAAATGTTATATTGGATTAAGTTAGTTTTTTTTAATTTCAGAGACATAAAGGAGCAGAAAATAGAGGAAGAGAAGTTTTTTGGTGGTTGTACTTGGTTGAAGTTAGTAATTTTGTTGAATTTATTTTTAATAGGAGAAAAATGAAGAGGAGGGGTAAAAGGCAAAAAGGGAAAAAAATAGAAAAGAGGAAAGGGGAAAAAATGATAATATAGGATAAAAATACAGAAAATGATAATGAAGGCTAATAATCCTTTCTTAAAAATTTTGATCATGTTAAATATTTATAGTAGCAGAGTCTTTTTCTATTAATATTGTTTAGATAACAAATTTATAAAAAATGTTGTTTTAAATTAGTGTAGGTGACATTAAAGTTTTGAAATTATGTGAAAAAGATTATTATGTCACCGAGAGGAGCGGAGGTGGGATTTAAAAAAAGGGTCCCCTATCCCCAACCTCCAAGGAGGCCCCCTCCCTACAACTTTTTGGCCCCCTCCCCCATTTCTTTTCCTTTTTTTAAGCTTTTTTTAACTTTTTATATTAATTTTTTTAAGTTTTTTGTTAGTTTTTTTTATTATTTTTTTAACATGTTATTTTTTTAACTTTTTTTACATTTCTTAGAATGACATAAAACACCATTAAAACTTAAAAAATTCACATTTAATATTTTCTAAATTCAAAATGAGAATGATATAGAAATGTTAGTCGTGACTTTTACTATTAGAAAAATAATGATTGTAGTAGCACTTTTTTTATGGACTGAATTTTCTGGACTTAGAAATTATTCAATTTTTTTTAACGTTTCTTAAAATGACACGAAATATGTTTGCGGCTGTACCAATAGTACGCTAGGCTTGCTCATAGACACGACGCGGCTTTCCCACTGGTACTCTATGGCAGGTTATCGACACTACCTAGTTTATTGCATGTATTATTTGAAAAAAAACTACGTTTTCTAAAGAGTTAAAGAGGCTGAGTCACAAGTTCGAACCTTAAAACGTACAGGGATTAGGAGGTACAGTTGGGGGGCTGCTGCCCCCCAAACCCCCACTTCCGTATATAAAAGGGGCTGTGCCCTCCTCACGCCTCGCTCTTTACGCTAAAGTTTGACTTTCTCACAACTCTTTTTTTTTAAACAATAAAAACTTTAGCGTAAAGAGCGAGGCGTTGAGGAGGGCACAGCCCCTTTATATACGGAAGCAGGGGTTTGGGGGGCGGCAGCCCCCAACTGTACCTCCTAATCCCTGTACGTTTTAAGGTTCGAACTTGTGACTCAGCCTCTTTACCTCTTTAGAAAACGTAGTTTTTTTCAAATAATTTCTGCACGTTTTTGTACAGTTTATTGCTTATTATTGCTTGACTAACTGTTAGCTGATCGTGTCAGGAGTTAAAGTTGGGGGGCTGCTGCCCCCCAAACCCCCCGCTCTTGAAGACACTTGTGTTTAGGCTTTTAATTCCTGAATAATCAAATCAAATGCACAGTAAGATTTTCTTTTTTCAACTTTTCTTCGAGCATGCGGTTGTACGACATGTTATCAAAGCAGTGGAGACTTACCTGTAACCTGAAGGCCGACTGTGATATTCTTCTGGAGACGCCTGTTGAGCCGAAGGATTTAATAGATTGGATTTAAAAAAGAAACTGAGTTTCTTTTTTAAACTCTAATTTAATATATAAAAAATTTTCTCTGATGGGGAATCGAACCCGGATCTTCCGCCTGACAGTCAAGAAGAACCACCACTTTACCACAGAGACACTCTTTGATTTAATTTTAGTCTCTGCAATCTATTTTTGACGCAAGCAAATACCCACAAAACTTGATATTTGGTTTTCGGAAAACAGGGAAGGAGTGATCGGATTGAGCAGATATTTTGAGGATTAGCTCCCAGGCCCCAGGAAAGCTTATCGTCGAAATTTCAGTCCGATCGGACAAAGTTAAAGGGGGGCTGTGGTGGGAAACATTAACATGGGCTCTTACAAAAAATACATGGGCGCTAGGACCGGAAATCGCTTAACATTGTGGTGGGTCACCTCTTTAAAGAGGCAGAAGTGTGCCTCCTTGATTAAATCAGTAATTTTTACGTAGTGGAAGGATAAACACATAAGTCATATCTTTAAAAACGTGAAAATGAAGCATTTTAAGAAAGTGTGTTCACATGATAGTGTTATTGTAGCATTGAATGCTGACAAGGAGAAGTATTTGAACTATAAAACAAGTTCAAGTGGTAGCACCATCGGAAACGTATGCGTGCATTGTCATGACAGTAAGGAATTAAATTCCTTTGGAGTACCAAAAAAATTCAACTCTTACGTTGGTGGATATGCGAGATTCAGATCTGCGGAGATGATTGCATTCAAAGAGAATGCCAACATAAAAAAATCGTCGATGATAGAGGACAACTCCTTGCTACTGTTTCTGGAAACAAATTACCTATTGATACACCCTATCGTCAGATTTCGGGTATTAGCATTCAACGGAAGGTCAAAAGTAGACAGGCATACTCTTCTACTAGTATCATAAACTATATCTTGTCTACGTGCTGGAAATGTTACCTGTGTAAAAATAATGCGGTAATAGACAGTGAAATTGCCGGAAAAATGAAAAGGGCATTGGTAGAAAATATCACTAAGGAATATAAAGATGAATCGATGAAAAACAAAGTGCCAGCAAGCATTACTACCATCATTGATCAAACAGTCAATGAACCAAATAATACCAAAGACGAAACGCATATTGAACCTGTCGGTGACACACCAGTTAAAAAATGTGTATGACTCAAAATGGAATAATGATCTGTCTACTGTTTGCTAACTAAGAAAATACAATAGCTACAGCATCAAGAGAGAACATGGTGAACTATTTTATGGAACAGATTCAAAATGACCAAAGTTGTTCATTGATATTAATAATGTATAATAATATATTTTTTGTATTAATATTCTACAATAAATTATTTCGTTAAAAATATATTATGCATTACATTGTTATGTGTTCATTATTTTTAGAGTATGCAAGCATATCAAACGTTTAGAATGTCTTATAAAACATCGGAGATGTAAGAAAAGGAATTTGCATACATTATATGTCGGATAGATAGGTTAGCATAGAGAAAATCTAAGTATCAGAATGAATAAATTCTTTATCAAAATCTTTTGTCAGATAGGTCAAGATAAAACTGATAAAATCTAAGCATCAGAGCGAATAGATTCCTTATCAACATTCTTTGCCAGAAATGTTGGTTAACAGTATCAAAACATAAGTATCAGAATGATGAAATTCTGTATCAGCATCTATTGTCAGATACAAGGGATAACATTGACAAAATCGAAGCATCAGAGTGAATAAATTTTTTTATCAACATCTTTGTCAGATACAACGGATAAAATTGATTAAATCTAAGCATCAGATTGAATAAATTCTTTATCACCATCCTTTGTCGGATACGCTGGATAACATTGTCATAATCTATGTATTAGAGATAACAAATTCTCTATCAACTTCCTTTGTCTGATACATCAGATAACATTCACAAAATCTAAGCATCAGAGTGAATAAATTCTGTATCATCGTCTTTCGTCAGATATGCTTGAAAAAATTGAGAAAATCTAAGTATCAGAGAGAATAAATTCTTTATCAATGTCTTTTGACAGATACATTTGATAACACTGACCAAATCTAAGTATCTAAGTAACACTGACCAAATCTAATAAATTCTTTATCGACTTCTTTTGTCGGATACATCAGATAACATTCACGAAATCTAAGTGTCAGGGTGAATAAATTCTTTATCATCGTCCTTTGTCAGATATGCCAGATAAAATTGAGAAAATTTAATTATCCGAGTGAATAAATTCCTTATCAATGTCTTTTGACAGTCACGTTTGATAACACTGACCCAATCTAGGTATCAGAGTGAATAAATTATTTATCATCGTCCTTTGTCAGAGTATTTGAAAAAAAGTACGTTTTCTAAAAAGTTAAAGAGGCTGAGTCACAAAGTTCGAACCTTAAAACGTACAGGGATTAGAAGGTGCAGTTGGAGGGCTGCCGCCCCCCAAGCCCCTGCTTCCGTATATGAAAGGGGCTGTGCCCTCCTCAACGCTTTGCTCTTTACGCTAAAGTTTTTATTGTTTAAAAAAAAGAGTTGTGAGAAAGTCAAACTTAAAAAAGAAACTGAGTTTCTTTTTTAAACTTTAAATTCAGTATATAAAAATTTTTCTCTGACAGGGAATCGAACCCGGATCTTCCGCCTGACAGTGAGGAACAGCGACCATTGTACCACGGAGACACTTGTTATATTATTTTAGTCTCTCGTATCTATTTTTGGCGCAAGCAAATCCCCACAAAACTTGATATTTGGTTTTTGGAAAATAGGGAAGGAAGGATCGGATTGAGCTGAAATTTTGAGGATAAGCTCCCAGGGCACAGAAAAGCTTATCCTCTAAATTCAACGTTAAAGGGGGGCTGTGGTGGGAAAAATTAACATGGGCTCATATAGGAAAACGATGCTTTTCGTAAATGTAAATTCGGGGGATAATTTTTTCGGTCTGAAAATATCAAAAGGCTCTAACAGGTCGAATTCCGCTTCGAATGAGTCCTCATTCACCCGGATCCGTTGCCAACTGTGACCTGTAGGCGTGGCTGATAAAAAAAAAAGAGAAATGAACTTTAAGTGGCTATATTTGTTTTTTGGAAAACAGGGAAGGAGTGATCGGATTGAGCTGAAACTTCAAGGATAAGCGATTTCGAGGATGAAATTTCCCGGGCCCTAGGAAAGCTTAACCTCTAAATTTCAGCCCAATCAGACAACGTTAAAGGGGGGCTGTGGTCGGAGGGTCGAAAATTCCGGCCCACTTTTACCCATGAAGATAAAGTCGGAGGGGGGTGAAATTTTGCACGTTTCTTAGTTGGAGCTTGGGCTACAAAATGCGATCACCGCTGTCTCTCTGCAACTGCTAGGACCGGAAATCGCTTGACATTGTGGTGGGTCGCCTCTCTAAAGAGGCACAATTGTGCCTCCTTGATATGCCTGATAAAATTGAGAAAATCTAAGAATCAGAGTGAATAAATTCTTTATCAATGACTTTTGATAGATACTTTCGATAAAACTAATCAAATTTGAGCATCAGAGTGAACAAATTCCTTATTAACATTCTTTATCGATATCATTTGTTGGATTCGTCGGATAACATTGACAAAATTTATGTACTAGAATGAATAAATTCCTTATCAACATCTTTTGTCGGATAGTTCGGGATAAAATTGATAAAATATAAGTCTCAGAGCGAATAGATTCTTTATCAACATCCTTTGCCGAAAATGTCAGTTAACATTATCAAAACCTAAGTGTCAGAGTGGATAAATTCAGTATCAACATCTATTGTCAGATACATGGGATAACATTGACAAAATCTAAGTATCAGAGTGAATGAATTCTTTATCAACTTCTTTTGTCTGTTACATCAGATAACATTCACACAATCTAAGTATCAGATCGATTAAATTCTTTATCATCGTCTTTTGTCAGATATGTTTGATAAAATTGAGAAAGGCTAAGCATCATAGTGAATAATTTTTTTATCAATATCATTTGACAGATACGTTTGATAATATCAGAGTGAATAAATTCTTTATCATCGTCCTTTGTCAGATATGATTGATAAAATTGAGAAAATCTAAGCATCAGAGTGAATAAATTCTTTATCAATGCTTTTTGACAGATATGTTTGATAACACTGACCAAATCTAAGTATCATGGTAAATAAATTCCTTTTCAACTTTTTTTGTCTGATACATTATATAACATTCCCAAAATCTAAGTATCAGAGTGAATAAATTCTTTATCATCGTCCTTTGTCAGATATGATTGATAAAATTAAGAAAATCTATGTATCAGATTGAATACATACTTATTCAATGTCTTTTGACCGATACGTTTGATAACAGTAGCAAAATTTAAGTATGAAAGTGAACAAACTCTTTATTAACATTCTTTATCGATATCATTTGTAGGATACGTCGGATAACATTGACAAAAACTATGTATTAGAATGAATAAATTCTTTATCATCATCCTTTGTCGGATATGTCAGATAAAATTGAGAAATTCTAAGTATCATAGTGAATAAATTCTTTATCAGCATCATTTGCTGGATACGTCGGTTAACATTATCAAAATCTAAGTATCAGAGTGATTAAATTCTATATCAACATCTATTCTCGGATACATAGTATAACATCGACAAAATCTAAGTAATAGAGTGAATAGATGTTTTTTATCAACATCTCTGTCCGATAGATCGGATAAAATTGACAAAATCTAAGTGTCAGAGTGAATAAATTCTTTATCATCGTCCTTTGTCAGATATGATTAATAAAATTGAGAAAATCTATGTATCAGATTGAATACATACTTATTCAATGTCTTTTGACCGATATGTTTGATAACACTAGCAAAATTTAAGTATGAAAGTGAACAAACTCTTTATTAACATTCTTTATCGATATCATTTGTAGGATACGTCGGATAAAATTGACAAAAATTATGTATTAGAATGAATAACTTCTTTATCATCATCCTTTGTCGGATATGTCAGGTAAAATTGAGAAATTCTAAGTATCATAGTGAATAAATTCTTTATCAGCATCATTTGCTGGATACGTCGGTTAACATTATCAAAATCTAAGTATCAGAGTGATTAAATTCTATATCAACATCTATTCTCGGATACATAGGATAACATCGAAAAAATCTAAGTATTAGAGTGAATAAATGTTTTTTATCAACATCTCTGTCCGATAGATCGGATAAAATTGACAAAATCTAAGTATCAGATAGAATAAATTCTTTGTCAACATCCTATGCCGGATACATAGGTTATCCGGATAAAATTGACAAAATCTAAGTATAAGATTGAATAAATTCTTTATCAGCATCCTTTGTCAGATATGTCGGATAACATTTTCAAAATCTAAGTATCAGAGTGAATAAATTCAACATCAACTTCTGTTGTTGGGTGCATCGGATAACATTTACAAAATCTAAGTTTCAGAGTGAATAAATTCATTATCATCGTCATTTGTCAGATACGCTTGATAAAATTGAGAAAATCCAAGTATCAGAGTGAATAAATACGTTATCAATGTCTTTTGACAGATGCGTTTAATAACATTGTCAAAATCTAAGTATCGGAGTGAAAAAATTTTTTATTAACATTTTTTTATCGACATCATTTGTTGGATACGTCGGATAACATTGACAAAATGTATTAGTGTAAAAATGTAAATGTATCTATGTATTAGAATGAATAAATTTTTTATCATTATCTTTTGTCGTATACATCGGATAAAATTGACAAAATCTAAGCATCAGAGTGAACAAATTCTTTACATTCTTTACAAATTCTTTACTCGGATACAAATGTATCCGAAAAAGGATGTTGACAAAGAATTTATTCAATCTGATACTTAGATTTTGTCAATTTTATCCGATGTATTTGACAAAAGACGGTGATAAGGAATTTATCCACTCTGATACTTGGAATTTATCAATTTTATCCGACGTATGATGTAAATAAAGAAAGCTAATAAAGAATTTATTCACTGTGATGCTTAAATTTTGTCAATTTTATCAAACGTATCCGTAAAAGGACATTGATAAACAATTTGTTCACTCTGATGCTTAGATTTTCTCAATTTTATCAGGTGTATCTGACAAAAGCAGATGATAAAGAATTTATTCACTCTGATACTTAGATTTTGTGAATGTCATCTGATGTAACCGACAAAGGAAGTTGATAATAGAATTTATTCACTCTGCTACTTAGATTTTGACAAAGTTATCCAACGTATCCGACAAAAGAAGTTGATAAAGAATTTATTCAATCTGATAGTTCGATTTTGTCAATTTTATCCAATGTAATTGACAGAGATGTTGATAAAACATTTATTCACTCTAATATTTATATTTTGTCGATATTATCCTATGCATCAGAGAATAGATGTTGATATAGAATTTAATAAGTCTGATAGTTAGATTTTGATAATGTTAACCGATGTATCCAGTAAATGATGCTGATAAAGAATTTATACTTAAATTTTTTGAATGTTATCTGATGTAACTGACAGAGGAAGTTGATAAGAGAAAACATTCATTCTGATACTTAGATTTTGACAATGTTATCCGACATATCCGACAAAGGATGTTGATAGAGAATTTATTCAATGTGATACTTAGATTCTGTTAATTTTATCTGATGTAACTGACAGAGATGTTGATGGAAAATAATTATTCACTCTAATACTTAGATTTTGATAATGTTAACCGACGTATGTAGCAAATGATGCTGGTAAAGAATTTATTCACTATGATGCTTATAATTTCTCAATTTTATCCAACATATCCGTCAAAGGATGATGATAAAGAATTTATTCATTCTAATCCACAGGTTTTGTCAGTGTTATCCGACGTATCCTACAAATGATATCGATAAATAATGTTAATAGATAGTTTTTTCACTTTCATGCTTAAATTTTTTCAGTGTTATCAAACGTATTTGTCAAAAGACATTGATAAAGAATTTATTCACTCTGATTCTTAGATTTTCTTAATTTTATCAATCATATCTGACAAAGGACGATGATAAAGAATTTATTCACTCTGATACTTGCCTTTTGTGAATTTTATCATATGTATCCCACCAAAGAAGTTGATAGTGAATTTTTTCACTATGACACTTAGATTTGGTCAGTGTTATCAAACATATCTGTTTTCAAACATATCTCAATTTTATCAATAATATCTGACATAGGACGATGATAAAGAATTATTTCATTCTGATACTATCATACGTATCTTTCAAATGTTACTGATAAAAAATTTATTCACTCTGATGCTTAGATTTTCTCAATTTTATCAAACATATCTGAAAAAAGACGATGATAAAGAATTTATTCACTCTGATAATTAGGTTCTGCGAATTTTATCTAATGTAACAGACAAAAGAAGTTGATAAGGAATTTATTTACTATGATAATTATATTTTGACAATATTATCCGATGTATCCAACAAAAAATGTTGATAAAGAATTTATTCAATCGGATAATTAGATTTGTCAATGTTATACGATGTATCCGATAAAGATGGTGATAGAAAAAATTTATTCACTCTGATACTTACATTTTGTCAATGCTATCCCATGTATCTGACAATAGATGTTGATACAGAATTTAAACACTCTGACACTTAGGTTTTGATAATGTTAACTGACATTTCCGGAAAAGGATGTTGATAAAGAATCTATTCGCTCTGAGACCTAGATTTTATCAATTTTATCCCGACCTATCCGACAAAAGATATTGATAAACAATTTATTCATTCTAATACATGGATTTTGTCAAAGTTATCCAACGTATCTGACAAATGATATCGTTAAAGAATGTTAATAAAGAATTTGTTCACTCTGATACTTCAATATTATTAGTGTTAACAAAAGTATCTGTCAAAATACATTGGTACAGAATTTATTCACTCTGATACTTAGATTTTCTCAATTTTATCAGGCCTATCTGACAAAGGACGATGAAAAAGAATTTATTCACTGTGATACTTAGATTTCGTGAACGTTATCTGATGTAACCATCAAAAAAAATTGATAAAGAATTTATTCACGATGATACTTAGGTTTGGTCAGTGTTGTCAAACGTATCTGTCAAAAGACATTGGTAAAGAATTTATTCTCTCTGATACTTAGATATTCTCAATTTTATCAGGTATATATGACAAAGGAAGATGATATAGAATTTATTCACTCTGATACTTAGATTTCGAGAATGTTATCTGATGTATCCTTCAAAAGAAGTTGATAAAGAATTTTTTCACTATGATACTCAGATTTGGTCAGTGTTATCAAACGTATCTGTTAAAACATATTGATAAACAATTTATTCACTCTGATACTTATATTTTATCAATATTATCAGGCATATCTTTCAAAGGGCGATGATAAAGAATTTATCCACTCTGATACTTAGATTTCATGAATTTTATCTGATGTATCCGACAAAAGAAGTTGATAAAGAATTTCTTCATTGTGATACTTAGATTTGGTCAGTGTTATCAAACGTATCTGTTAAAACATATTGATAAACAATTTATTCACTCTGATACTTATATTTTCTCAATTTTATCAAGTATATCTGACAAAAGACGATGATAAAAAATTTATTCACTCTGAAACTTAGATTTTGTGAATGTTATCTGATGTATAAGACAAAGAAAGTTGATAAAGAATTTATTCACTCTAATACGTAGATTTTGACAATGTTATCCAACGTATCCGACAAAGGATGTTGATAAAGAATTTATTCAGTCTGATACTTAGATTTATTAAATTTTATCCGATGTATCTGACAAAGATTTTGATAGAAAAAATTTATTCACTCTGATACTTAGATTTTGTCATTGTTATCCCATGCATCTGACAATAGATGTTGATACAGAATTTCATCACTCTGACACTTAGGTTTTTATGATGTTAACCGACATATCCATCAAAGGATGTTGATAAGGAATCTATTCACTCTGATACTTAGATTTTATCAATTTTATCCTGACCTATCCGACAAAAGATGTTGATAAAGAATTTATTTATTCTGATACTTAGATTTTCTCTATGTTAACCTATCTATCCGACATATGATGTATGCAAATTCCTTTTATTGCATCTCCGATGTTTTAATAGACATACTAAACGTTTGATATGCCAGCATACTCTTAAAATAATGAACTCATAACAATGTAATGCATAATATATTTTTAATGAAATAATGTCCTGTAGAATATTAATACAAAAATATATTATTATACATTATTAATATCAATGAACAACTTTGGACATTCTGAATCTGTTCCATAAAATAGTTCACAATGTTCTCTCTTGATATTGTAGCTATTGTCTTCTGTTAGTTCGTAATCAGTAGAATAATCATTATTCCATTTTGAGTCATACACAATTTTTTCTGGTGTGTCACCGACAGGTTCAATATGCGTTTCGTCTTTGGTATTATTTGGTTTATTGACTGTTAGATCATTGATGGTAGTAACATTTGCTGGCACTTTGTTTTTCATCGATTCATCTTTATATTCCTTAGTGATATTTTCTACCAATGCCCTTTTTATTTTTCCGGCAATTTCACTGTCTATTACCACATTACTTTTACACAGGTAACAGTTCCGGCACGTAGACAAGATATGGTATACGATATTAGTGGAAAAGTGCGCGTTTCTTCTTTTGACCTCCAGTTGAATGCTAATATCGAAAGCTTACGATAGGATGTATCAGTTGGTAATCTGTTACCAGCAACAGTAGCAAGGAGTTGTTCTCTATCATCGACGATTATTTTATTGTTGGCATTCTCTTTGAATGCAATCGACTCCGGAGATCTCAATCTCGCATATCTACCAACATAAGAGTTGAATTTTTTTGGTACTCCAAAGGAATTTGATTCCTTATTGTCATGATAATGCACACATACGTTTCTGATAGTGCTCCCACTTGTACTTGTTTTATAGTTCAAAAACTTCTCCTTATCAGCATTCAATGGTACAATAACACTATCATGTGAACACACTTTCTTAAAATGCATCATCTTCACTTTTTTAATATATGACTTTATCCTTCCACTGTGTAAAAATTACTGATTTAATACATGCAATAAACTAGGTAGTGTCGTTTACCTGCCATAGAGTACGAGTGGGAAAGCCGCGTCGTGTCTATGAGCTAGCATAGAGTAATATTGATGCAGCCGCAAGCATATTTCATGTAACGTAAAAAAAGTCCAAAAAATTCAGTCCATAAAAAGTGCTTCTACAATCATTATTTTTCTAATAGTAAAAGTCACGAATAATATTTCTATATCATTCTCATTTTGAACTTGGAAAATACTAAATGTGAATTTTTCATGTTTTAAGTATCTTTTATGTAATTCTAAGACATGTAAAAATAGTTGAAAAAAATTAAAAAATAATACAAAAAGGTAAAAAAAAAACTTCAAAAAAATAATAAAAAAAAGTTGAAAAAAACTTACAAAAAGTATACAAAATGGGGGGAAGGGGCCAAAAAAATTGGAGGGAGGGGGCCCTCTTGAAGTTTGGGGATGGGGATAGGGGAAGTTTGGGGATGGGGATAGGTGGTTAAAGTCATTGATGGTTGCGGTACTTGATGGATCAAACTCATAATTATCTCACTTGTTGATTTCTAAGGATATCTAAGGATTGTTCTCAATTTTTTTTGTTAAAATACTTTTCTTAGCATCTACATCTCTATTAGTCTCAACTTTTTAGCATATTCCAATGCCAAGGCACATTTTATATTGACAAGGCCGCTTAAATGGTAATTACGTATTCTACAGAACACAGCCAAGACGTAAAGCTACGTCAAGTCTCATGATCACCTTGTCATCGTTTACCATTTCCATAGTTTGATACCAATGATATTATTCCAAATTTATATTAAATTGCGTAAGAGTTACCATCCCCCTCGAGCTTACCTTAACTTTTAACTAGTTTAAGCCTTTTTACCACTTTCATACAATCCAATTAAAAATATTAGGGAGCACTGTCTCATCCCTATTATTCTATCACCAATTAAGATCATTCAGAGTAGAGTTATGCCAATGGAATATATTTTTCACAATTTAGTTAGCATTACGCAAATAATGCAACTTTTTGGTATCTATAATAATGTATGCAATCATTAAACCTAGCTATGAGTCTATTACACGCACAGCTTGGCTGTTAACCTCAGAAACCTGTCTGGTATGTGAATCTGTCTTTGTAAGTGCAAAAAGTGGTCTGATGAGTTTTGTACACTTGATAGTAAATAATAGTGGTCCAGAAAATGGGTGTTGCCTCACAAACCTGTCTGGTAAGTCATGTACCGTTGAAACTGCACACATATTCATGCCCCTGGGTTTGTAGGTTTGCTTGTAGGGTTAGCGTCAATAGATGCTAAACTAATGGCATCAATTACAGTCCTAATTTTTAACATATTTTTCCACTTACTACAGAGCATTAGGTGACAATTGTAAGCTTTTTGTTTTCTTGCCAATAACTATCAACTAGCTGTATTACCTCTTAAAAGTGAAATGGAACAAAAATCCCAAATAAAAAAGATTTGATAAACATTCAGGTGAACCCTTTGGAGAGTTATTATTCCTACATTTTATTTTTTTGGCCAGAAAATCTGTTTCGGCTTTAAATCAGAGCGACATCAACATAAAAAATTCTATACAATTCTGACTTTCTATACAAAATCTCATTAAATCTTTCTTGTCTTTTTGTGTTAAAAACAAAATTAATGAATGAAGATCTAAAGGAAAAATTAATTGATCATAACCTAGATGTAATATCTTTTTCACGGAAGAACACATGGAAGATTCAATGTGGATGCAAAATAGGGCGTGACTTATGTTTCTATTTTTCTTACTTCTTCATGAATTTAACAACTTGAAATTAAAACAAGATTTTTCAACTTCTTCTTAAATTTATAGAAAAAACTTATACTAGCTTTTGAACTTTAAGGAAAAATAGCCAAATACGATTTTTCAGCTAGCTGTCAACAAAACATAATGACTTCGTTTAATTATAAAACAAATGCCTGAGTTCAATGAGTTTTTATTATTAATCTTGCTGAACTTTCATTTTCATCCATTTTTTCGTCGTTGACACAGATGCAGTAGGTATGTCCCAGAACACATCTGGGACACACCTATGCGCAAGCATGAGAAACTAAATGGCACTGGGGTCCGACCTGTTTCACAGGGGGCTCTTAATGAGCTTCAGCAGATAAAAATGTCTCTCTGCTGAGGCACTGGAGTGAGGCAAGGACATCAGTACTTTCATGAGCCTGGAGAGGGTCAAGAACGAGTAATTTTTACCGCCGTCCTTACAACCCCTAAAAAACAACGCAGGTTCTAGCTTGGTGCTTTTTCTGATTTCATCATCCACATTCGGAAGCATTTTCCACTCGGTGTTAAGCGAATCTCTTTCAATATCTAAATTTGCACAAAATCTACTGTACATTAAAGCAATAGAAGGAATCAGACCAGAAATGACAATTGTCAGATTAAAACATTTCAACTGATTCAGAAGAGGATCAAAGGCATTGGCTCGTGATTTTATTTGTAAACATTGCTTCTAATAGAAAGTGACAAATTTGAACAGTACCTTGTTATATATTTGGTTTTCAAGGTTTTTTCCCATCTTACTAGTGTGCGTCTAGAAATTTGCTCCAAAATACATGTCTTTAAAGTTTTGCAGATTATCTGGCTTCTTAACGTCTATAGAAAATGGGCTAGTGCAAGCCAAAACATCTGCTGTGATGAAATATGACATTATTTCCTTCAAGCAGCTTTTCACCTTATTAAGAAATAAATGAACTTGTGACTCTTTGCTCTGAAACTCTACATTAAGTTGGTTCACCACTGTTAGGATTTAAGCAAAGAACACATAATGTAATTCAAAATCATCGTTTATTAGTGCGTTGTTAAGGGCATTACTGGATGGTATACCTGCAAGATATGATTGACAATAAAGCCTAAGTGTCTCATTTTGCTCTAATAGACGTTAAGCCACACTCTCCATCGCCAGCCATCTCGTTTTCCTAGGGTAAATCAGACATCGCTCAGCTATAACAGGAAATGTTTGGCACTGTCTAAATTTCATTTTCAATTTTGGGCTAAACATGATAAACCTAAAAAAATGTCATGAATGAACTGCATAACACACGGATCCAAGACATCACACGAAGAAGCTGAGCAAAGAGTAAACGAATAGCAGATACAACCAACAGTTGCAAGCCATTGAAAGTAATCCTTGAAAGACTTTGCTTAGCAATTTTTGGATCCTAGCGTGATACTTTCATTGTCCGTAGCAAAGGCAACAATGATTATCAGTGATATTTTTTCTTATTTTACTGAATTCATCGGCAATGAGAAGCAACTCTTCAACAAAGAACTTACTCTTAAACCTTTTAGATGTTGCATCAGAAACAACTGACATTGAAAAAACTGCTGGACTAGTGCCTGCTCTTCCAGAGAATAATAGCGAACAATTGTTACAAGAAATTGTGTTGCTGATCAGACTGTCGATTCATCAATGCGGATTGAGATCTTGGTCACTTTCAATTCTACAACTATCTCGTGTTCACCTGCTTTTCAATTTACATTTTTTTTTATTACGGTTGTATTATCATTGCCAAGGCCATAAGGTGAACGGATGGTTGTCTTTTTCTTTTTTTTCTGACTGCCTAATTTACTTTTTAACTTTCACTGCAACTGGTATCCTCATGCATGTGTCCTGCTTTGCAAGTCAGTGACACTTTTTTTCCTGGAGGAGCCTTGGACAATCCATTTGACTCTTACAAAGAGTTAGTATCATTAACATTATTAATGTTAAAATCACTTTCTTGTCCAGAATTTTCTTCAGTATCTGATTTAACTACATCACAACCTGGGTTCCGTGACTGTCCTTCAATATCAAAATAGAGGGAGATATATTGTTTGTACCAGAACTATTTACAACAGAAACATCCTGCGTCACAAACGTCTGAAAAAATGTCGCCATCCGACTCGGAAGGTGAAAAGAAGATGGTATTTCATAAGGAAAATAAGAAAAAAGAGTTATCAACTCCAAACACAAGGAACGAAGTCGCTGAAGAAGTTGAATGCCACATTTCTGTATCCAATCACTCAGATCATTTGTAAGCTGAATTTACAATCGACCGATCCATAGTGAACATCGACGCCGAAAATATTTCTGAGACAATCACAGCCGTGATGATTGGACCCGATCAACCTTCGCGTAAGTGGAAAGTAGTCGGTTGGGAGAACTGGGTTAAGAACAAGAACAAGAGACTGAAGGCCTACAGCAAAGCGCACAAATCTCATCAAAAACGGGGGTGATAAGTGGGAGTTAGTAGACCGACCTGCTGCTCAGCAGAAACCGGTTTGTGCGTCCAAAAGGTGCACTTTTATTTTGTTTTACTCTGTCTAACGAAGAAAGGACGCGCATATCTCAGTACTCCTGGGAGATGGACGATGGAAAGAAGGTCAAGTACGTGAACTCTCTCTTACAGACTACACGAACTCCGAGAATTCGGAGCAGTATTTAAGTTCACTTGCGGCAATCTTCATCGGATATTTATCACTTGAAAAGCTCATAAGAGAAGCTCTTGAGGGTGTCTAAAGTCATGTTTCTTAATACTCTGGGAGCGCGTGAAGGTAGAGTTTTAAGATGGCTTCTCAGTTCAAAGACTGCCATAGTACTTCCCAGCCTGGAGGTATCTCCTCGAAAGGTCGAGGCAGCGGTGTTGGCAAAGCAAGGATATCTGAAGGCGACAAAGGGTGTCTGGAGAATTTTATTAAGGAACTACCGAAACTTCATAGTCAATACTGCCGCTCATCCAGTAGCAAACAGTACCTCGAGCCTGTTTTCGGGAACAAAGCAGATGTATATTCGTGGTACAAGAAACATTGTGAAGAAAAAGAAAAGGCCATTTTGTCAGTGCCGTACTTCTTCAATGGTCTTGTAGAACAGAACATTGGTATTTACCACCCTAAGAAAGATCAGTATGACACTTGTGTTGAATATGAACAAAAGAACGTTACCGAAGAGATGTGGCTTGTACACAAACAGCTTAAAAACAAAGCCCATCTTATGAAGTCTATTGACAAAGAGCTCTCTAGCGACATCGTTGGTGTTTACACCATGGACCAGCAAGCTTTAATTCAGTTACCAAAGAGCCAAGTGAGCAAGCTGTATCATAAATCGAGGTTAAATGTTCACAACTTCACATTCTTTGACCTGGGCTCTAATGAAGGCTATTGCTACCTGTGGAATGAAAGGGAGGGAGACATGACCTTCAACGAGTATTCTAGCATCATACATAACATTCTTAGAAAAGAAATAGCAAAAGGTAAGTAAACGCTGGTCGTCTGATCTGACGGCTGTGGCTATCAGAACCGTAATTTTTTTCTCTCTAATGCCCTTCTTCAACTGAGTGTAGAAAAAGCGGTTACAATCTATCAAAAGTATCCAGTTGTCAAGTATACGCAGATGGAGTGCGATTCAATGCACTCTATCATAGAAAAGAAAACAAAAAAACAGTCCCTGTTCGTCGCGTTTGAGCTTCTCAATCAAATTCAGTCGGTGCGACCATGACAGCCTTACGTCTGCTTCATTCTTGGCCATAAGTTCTTCAAAGACTTCAAGCTGCTTAGCTATGGTGACTCGATCCGGCCAGAAATAAAGTCAGGTGATCCGGAAGTAAGGGACATCCGAAGTTTGAAGTACGCTGACGGAACCATCTCTTACACCCTTTCATTTGATGATGAATGGTCACTTCATCATCAGAATGTTGAGGTGAAGGAGCTAGACCAAGTTTAAAGCAGGAAACCTCAGCTCCATCCACTGAAGCAGAAGCATCTCAAAGAACTCCTTCAGATTATGCCAGACGAGGTTTGGCGATTTTATTAGGCATTGATGGATGGAAATTAACCGATGCGGTGTCGACATTCTTATTTTTTTCTCATTTATTGAAGTTGACCAGTCATGATTTGCCCTGTTCTCAACACACGGCTCGGTTTTATAATTATTTTTCAATAAATGACTAAGAAGAACCAAATTATGTGAACCCTTCTAGTTGACGAATCTCCATTCAAACAATTATTTGAAACTACGTATCTCCATTTTTCGGCTTCTGTGATCACAGAAGCGAGATCTGACGACGGGAACGGGATTCCTTACTTCAATTTAGCTTTCAATGATTTTTCTCAGATTTTGTTTTAGATTTTCCAGAGATGGCGAAGTTTTTTCTTCTCCTGAAAAGTAGGAAAAATGGAGATGCGTAAATTTGATATCTGGCCAACGGTTTACAGATTTTTTTTTTTCGCAGAAAAAGCTACCTATGTCACTTTTCAACAGCCTCACTTGCAGAATTCTCACCAAGCTGTTCACGAAGATTCCGCGCTTTTAGTAGGAGGAATAAACAGGACTGGGATAGAATACTTTACAATATTTTTGAAAAGTTTTCTTTTAACCTTACTAATTCTTTGTTTAGCAGCAGAATAATTTTAGAATTTTCGGAGCTTCAATTAACTTCCCATCCACTTTAGGCTCAACAAGTATTTTAGACTTACGGTTTGGAATAAGTATTCCTATTTTCAGTCGAAAGTCTGGATCTTCTCAATGCTTCGAGGATTGTGAAACCAACTTCATTTAAATCAGACTCATCTGAATTTCTAGACAAGTATTACAGTAACGACCTTGAAATGGGAGCTAGAAAACACTTCGTCGGGGCATAATTTAGGATCTGAGCTAATTCCTTTAAGTTTAATTCTCTAAGTGCAATTATTTTCCAAGATAGTGACAAGCCCCTCAGCTGGGATTATACCTCATCCAGAGTATAGCCCATCTCTGCTTGTTATAGTAGCTGAAGACTAGTTATGTGTTTATAACCTACCTACTTAGACGTTAGGATGTGAATATAGGCTAAAAAAGGAATAGTATAATACATTATCTGCACCTACAACAAACATAAAAACGAGCCACGTTTCGTAGATCCTTCGACTGTTCTCTAACATATTTTATTAAAATTTTCTTCTTTGTTAATATAGATGGCTAGGTTTATGGTCATCATCTCTGATTGGCTATTTTGATATGCAATAAATTCGCTATGCACCGATAATCAAGTCTGTTGAATAGTATTTTCATCAGAATTTTGCCTCACTATGTACCAAAGCTGGAATGCAACCATAGTAAAATCATCGAATTTCAGGTGAAATCACCAAATTTTGGGGACCAACGGTGGCAACCCCGGCTATAGGTCACATAACTTCTAATACTATGTCTTTGTTCCATCCAAGATTTACACAATATAGAAACCTCTCGGGATTAATAGAAACATTAAAAGAACTCGATTAATTGTGATGGATTCTTTCAGGTTCGCTAATAGTAACGTTTCTTCGACAACTTTACAGTCAGTAGAACCTTTCAAAAATTCTTTTATCTAGAAGAGAAAACTAGTGTTCTTCGGTGACACGCAATTGCCAAGTTAATATATACGTTTTTGTATAACTACATTAGCCATTTTTAATTTTTAGTTGTACAGTAAAAAATAAGCCTGAAATGTTCAAAATCTAAAATTTAATATGTTTCCTGTCTATTTTGAGTTTTTAATCATTTAAGCATTTCAGCAAAATAATGAAGATAGAGCAAATATAGGACTTCGAAAAATGGTTAATAATTTTACATACTAATTGAGGGATTGAATACTCCTAGCTGATATTAATTAGCTTGTGGGTTTATCCATTTTTAAAATCAAACGGGACTCACCAGAATATAATATTTAAAACTTAGACTTAGTGTATAAAATTGTAGGTTACAATATATTTTAATTTTGGAATTACGAGTAAGTTGTCCGGTTAAAAGCTTTAGAAATTTAATACTGAAAATTACAGAATAAAAACTACTGAAACGACAATATGAGCTGGAAGGGGGGGGGGGGTAGAGTATAGTATATATAGAGTAGAATAACGAGGGTTCCTGTATCCCAGCCCTTATAAATAGATACTCTATAAGTAGTTATCGTGGTGGATTTTTTTTTCACCGGTTTATACTTTTTTTATCGTGGTGAAAAATTTCTGTAAAAGAGATGTATTCACTACCATACCCTGAAAATTGAGGCAATTCCTCACGCTTCATAGTCCAGATGAATTTCTACCGAGCTAGGAATATTTTTCTCTTTCAAAGCTTTTCTACTGCCAACTTAAGGTCTTACTTTATATTTTAATCCAGGAAAACAACAAAACAAAGGGCCAAATCAAAAAGCAACAAAAGTTAACATATTTAAGTTACTGTGGTGTTGAATTTTTCCGCTAAGTTTTAAAATAATTTCAACAAGCATTTTGTTTCATGGCAAAGCCAAAATGTTGCTCATGTAACTTTGTTGCTGTGGTATAAATTTTCTGCTGTGTTTTAAAAGCTAAGTCACTCTACTGCTTTTTGATGGCAAAATAAATATACTATTAACATATTTTAGTTACTATGGAGTTGAATTTGCCACTAAGTTTTAAAAACAATCCCAACACAAATGCTATTCCACGGAAAAGTCGTAATATTATTCATATAACTTTGTTACTATAGTGTGGTGTAGTTACTTAATGTAGTTTCAAGTCTCTTCCCTATGCTACAAAAACCAATGCCACCACAAATGTAAATTAGTAATCGTATTCATGTGTGCCAAGATGTTAAGGAAGGTTTTGCTCTAAGTCCTGCAATATTTAGCAATACTATCAGTGTTATCACTCGTCATATTGCAACATTCTTAATTGAGCCAAATATCGATGCAATCACTTGTCATATGCCCGAAGAAATTTTTCTTTTAGCTAATAATCTTGATGCAGCCCAGAACGCTGTTAATTCTGTTTGCTCCGGATTGAATGTAATCGGTCACTCAGTTGCCACTTCCAAAACCGAGTTTCTTGTATGTTGACGAAAGACCGCATCAATTGACACAATCCAAGTTCATCCAGCTACAATCTCATCTTCCAATTCATTTAGGTGTTAATGCATTCCAAATGGATCATCAAGTAGTTCCACACTAAATGTTGTAATTGATTCCTCGACAAAAAAAAAAACTAAGAAATATTTTATGGGACTCTCACCCGGGTACTGAACCAATTTGATAAGAGAATCCTTAGTCAGCAATATATATAGTTTAGTTTAGTTTTAGTTAAGAGTTTAGAGAATTTAGCTTAGAGTCTTAGCATAGAGTTTTTGTTGAAGTTCTAGTTTAGTTTAGTAATAGTTAAGAGTTTAGAGTTTTAGCTTAGAGTCTTATCTTAGAGTTTTTGTTAAAGTTGAAGTTTAGTTTAGTAATAGTTAAGAGTTTAGAGTTTTAGCTTAGAGTCTTAGCTTAGAGTTTTTGTTAAAGTTGAAGTTTAGTTTAGTAATAGTTAAGAGTTTAGAGTTTTAGCTTAGATTCTTAGCTTAGAGTTTTAGTTTAGTTTAATTTTAGTTAAGAGTTTAGAGTTTTTTAGCTTAGAGTCTTAGCTTAGAGTTTTTGTTAGAGTTCTAGTTTAGTTTAGTTTTAGTTAAGAGTTTAGAGTTTTTTCTTAGAGTCTTAGCTTAGAGTTTTAGAGTTTTAGCTTAGATTCTTAGCTTAGAGTTTTAGTTTAGTTTACTTTTAGTTAAGAGTTTAGAGTTTTTTAGCTTAGAGTCTTAGCTTAGAGTTTTTGTTAGAGTTCTAGTTTAGTTTAGTTTTAGTTAAGAGTCTAGAGTTTTTTGCTTAGAGTCTTAGCTTAGAGATTTAGTTAGAGTTCTAGTTTAGTTTAGTTTTAGTTAAGAGTTTAGAGTTTTACCATAGAGTCTTAGCTTAGAGTTCTAGTTAGAGTTGAAGTTTAGTTTAGTTACAGTTAAGAATTTAGTGTTTTAGCATAGAGTCATAGCTTAGAGTTTTACTTAAAGTTGTAGTTTAGTTAAGTTTTAGTTAAGAGTTTGGTAACTAACAAAAACTCTAACAAAAACTCTAAGCTAAGACTCTAAGCTAAAATTCTAAACTCTTAACTAAAACTAAACTAAACTAGAACTCTAACTGAAACTCAAAGGTAAAACATTAAACTCTTAACTAAAATTAAACTAAACTAGAACTCTATAAAAAAAACTCTAAGTTAAGACTAAACTAAACTAGAACTCTAACTAAAACTCTAAGCTAAGACTCTAAGCTAAAACTCTAAACTCTTAACTAAAACTAAACTAAACTAGAACTCTAACAAAAACTCTAAGCTAAGACTCTAAGCTAAAACTCGAAACTCTTAACTAAAACTTAACTAAACTAAAACTTTAAGTAAAACTCTAAGCTATGACTCTAAGCAAAAACACTAAATTCTTAACTGTAACTAAACTAAACTTCAACTCTAACTAGAACTCTAAGCTAAGACTCTAAGCAAAAAACTCTAAACTCTTAACTAAAACTAAACTAAACTAGAACTCTAACAAAAACTCTAAGCTAAGACTCTAAGCAAAAACTCTAAACTCTTAACTAAAACTAAACTAGAACTCTAACAAAAACTCTAAGCTAAGACTCTAAGCTAAAAAACTCTAAACTCTTAACTAAAAGTAAACTAAACTAAAACTCTAAGCAAAGAATCTAAGCTTAAACTCTAAACTCTTAACTATTACTAAACTAAACTTCAACTTTAACAAAAACTCTAAGCTAAGACTCTAAGCTAAAACTCTAAACTCTTAACTATTACTAAACTAAACTTCAACTTAACAAAAACTCTAAGCTAAGACTCTAAGCTAAAACTCTAAACTCTTAACTATTACTAAACTAAACTAGAACTTCAACAAAAACTCTATGCTAAGACTCTAAGCTAAATTCTCTAAACTCTTAACTAAAACTAAACTAAACTAGAACTCTAACAAAAACTCTAAGCTAAGACTCTAAGCTAAAACTCTAGACTCTTAACTATTACTAAACTAAACTTCAACTTTAAAAAAAAAACTCTAAGGTAAGACTCTAAGCTAAAACTCTAAACTATTAACTAAAACTAAACTAAACTAGAACTCTAACACAAACTATAAGCTAAGACTCTAAGCTAAAACTCTAAACTCTTAACTAAAACTAAACTGAACTAGAACTCTAACAAAAAACTCTAAGCTATGACTCTATGGTAAAACTCTTAACTCTTAACTATAACTTTACTAAACTATAACTTTAACTAAAACTCTAAGCTTTGACTCTAGGCTAAAACTCTAAATTCTTAACTATAACTAAACTAAACTAGAACTCTAACAAAAACTCTAAGCTAAGACTCTAAGCTAAAAAACTCTAAACTCTTCACTAAAACTAAACTAAACTATAACTCTAAGCTAAGTCTCTAAGCTAAAACTCGAAACTCTTAACTAAAACTTAACTAAACTACAACTTTAAGTGAAACTCTAAGCTATGACTCTAAGCTAAAACTCTAAACTCTTAACTATTACTAAACTAAACTTCAAGTCTAACAAAAACTCTAAGCTAAGACTCTAAGCTAAAACTCTAAACTATTAACTAAAACTAAACTAAACTAGAACTTCAACAAAAACTCTAAGCTAAGACTCTATGCTAAAAACTCTAAACTCTTAACTAAAACTAAAATAAACTAGAACTCTAACAAAAACTCTAAGCTAAGACTCTAAGCTAAAATTCTAAACTCTTAACTAAAACTAAACTAAACTAAAACTCTAACTAAAACTCTAAGCTAAGACTCTAAGGTAAAACATCAAACTCTTAACTAAAACTAAACTAAACTAGAACTCTAACTAAAACTCTAAGCTAAGACTCTAAGCTAAAACTCGAAACTCTTAACAAAAACTTAACTAAACTACAACTTTAAGTAAAACTCTAAGCTAAAACTCTAAACTCTTAACTATTACTAAACTAAACTTCAAGTCTAACAAAAACTCTAAGCTAACACTCTAAGCTAAAACCCTAAACTATTAACTAAAACTAAACTAAACTAGAACTTCAACAAAAACTCTAAGCTAAGACTCTAAGCTAAAAACTCTAAACTCATAACTAGAACTAAAATAAACTAGAACTCTAAAACAAACTCTAAGCTAAGATTCTAAGCTAAAATTCTAAACTCTTAACTAAAACTAAACTAAACTAGAACTCTAACTAAAACTCTAAGCTAAGACTCTAAGGTAAAACACCAAACTCTTAACTAAAACTTAACTAAACCACAACTTTAAGTAAAACTCTAAGCTAAGACTCTAAGCTAAAACACTAAATTCTTAACTGTAACTAAACTAAACTTCAACTCTAACTAGAACTCTAAGCTAAGACTCTATGGTAAAACTCTAAACTCTTAACTAAAACTAAACTAAACTAGAACTCTAACTAAAACTCTAAGCTAAGACTCTAAGCAAAAAACTCTAAACTCTTAACTAAAACTAAAATAAACTAGAACTCTAACAAAAACTATAAGCTAAGACTCTAAGCTAAAACTCTAAACTCTTAACTAAAACTAAACTGAACTAGAACTCTAACAAAAAACTCTAAGCTATGACTCTATGGTAAAACTCTAAACTCTTAACTATAACTTTACTAAACTATAACTTTAACTAAAACTCTAAGCTTTGACTCTAGGCTAAAACTCTAAATTCTTAACTATAACTAAACTAAACTAGAACTCTAACAAAAACTCTAAGCTAAGACTCTAAGCTAAAAAACTCTAAACTCTTAACTAAAACTAAACTAAACTATAACTCTAAGCTAAGTCTCTAAGCTAAAACTCGAAACTCTTAACTAAAACTTAACTAAACTACAACTTTAAGTAAAACTCTAAGCTATGACTCTAAGCTAAAACTCTAAACTCTTAACTATTACTAAACTAAACTTCAAGTCTAACAAAAACTCTAAGCTAAGACTCTAAGCTAAAACTCTAAACTATTAACTAAAACTAAACTAAACTAGAACTTTAACAAAAACTCTAAGCTAAGACTCTATGCTAAAAACTCTAAACTCTTAACTAAAACTAAAATAAACTAGAACTCTAACAAAAACTCTAAGCTAAGACTCTAAGCTAAAATTCTAAACTCTTAACTAAAACTAAACTAAACTAAAACTCTAACTAAAACTCTAAGCTAAGACTCTAAGGTAAAACATCAAACTCTTAACTAAAACTAAACTAAACTAGAACTCTAACAAAAATTCTAAGCTAAGACTCTAAGCTAAAACTCTAAACTATTAACTAAAACTAAACTAAACTAGAACTTCAACAAAAACTCTAAGCTAAGACTCTAAGCTAAAAACTCTAAACTCTTAACTAAAACTAAAATAAACTAGAACTCTAACAAAAACTCTAAGCTAAGACTCTAAGCTAAAATTCTAAACTCTTAACTAAAACTAAACTAAACTAAAACTCTAACTAAAACTCTAAGCTAAGACTCTAAGGTAAAACATCAAACTCTTAACTAAAACTAAACTAAACTAGAACTCTAACTGAAACTCAAAGGTAAAACATTAAACTCTTAACTAAAATTAAACTAAACTAGAACTCTATAAAAAAAACTCTAAGTTAAGACTAAACTAAACTAGAACTTAACAAAAACTCTAAGCTAAGACTCTAAGCTAAAAACTCTAAACTTTTAACTGAAACTATACTAAACTAGAACTTCAACAAAAACTCTAAACTAAGACTCTAAGCTAAAAACACCAAACTCTTAACTAAAACAGGACTAAACTACAACTCTAAGCTAAGTCTCTAAGCTAAAACTCGAAACTCTTAACAAAAACTTAACTAAACTACAACTTTAAGTAAAACTCTAAGCTAAAACTCTAAACTCTTAACTATTACTAAACTAAACTTCAAGTCTAACAAAAACTCTAAGCTAAGACTCTAAGCTAAAACCCTAAACTATTAACTAAAACTAAACTAAACTAGAACTTCAACAAAAACTCTAAGCTAAGACTCTAAGCTAAAAACTCTAAACTCATAACTAAAACTAAAATAAACTAGAACTCTAAAACAAACTCTAAGCTAAGATTCTAAGCTAAAATTCTAAACTCTTAACTAAAACTAAACTAAACTAGAACTCTAACTAAAACTCTAAGCTAAGACTCTAAGGTAAAACACCAAACTCTTAACTAAAACTTAACTAAACCACAACTTTAAGTAAAACTCTAAGCTAAGACTAAGCTAAAACACTAAATTCTTAACTGTAACTAAACTAAACTTCAACTCTAACTAGAACTCTAAGCTAAGACTTTATGCTAAAATTCTAAACTCTTAACTAAAACTAAACTAAACTAGAACTCTAACTAAAACTCTAAGCTAAGACTCTAAGCAAAAAACTCTAAACTCTTAACTAAAACTAAACTAAACTAGAACTCTAACAAAAACTCTAAGCTAAGACTCTAAGCTAAAAAACTCTAAACTCTTAACTAGAAGTAAACTAAACTAAAACTCTAAGCTAAGAATCTAAGCTAAAACTCTAAACTCTTAATTATTACTAAACTAAACTTCAACTTTAACAAAAACTCTAAGCTAAGACTCTAAGCTAAAACTCTTAACTATTACTAAACTAAACTTCAACTTTAACAAAAACTCTAAGCTAAGACTCTAAGCTAAAACTCTAAACTCTTAACTATTACTAAACTAGAACTTCAACAAAAACTCTAAGCTAAAAACTCTAAACTCTTAACTAAAACTAAACTAAACTAGAACTGTAACAAAAACTCTAAGCTAAGACTCTAAGGTAAAACTCTAAACTCTTAACTATTACTAAACTAAACTTCAACTTTAACAAAAACTCTAAGGTAAGACTCTAAGCTAAAACTCTAAACTATTAACTAAAACTAAACTAAACTAGAACTCTAAAACAAACTATAAGCTAAGACTCTAAGCTAAAACTCTAAACTCTTAACTAAAACTAAACTGAACTAGAACCCTAAAAAAACTCTAAGCTATGACTCTAAGGTAAAACTCTAAACTCTTAACTATAACTTTACTAAACTATAACTTTAACTAAAACTCTAAGCTATGACTCTAAGCTAAAACTCTAAATTCTTAACTATAACTAAACTAAACTAGAACTCTAACAAAAACTCTAAGCTAAGACTCTAAGCTAAAAACTCTAAACTCTTAACTAAAACTAAACTAAACTATAACTCTAAGCTAAGTCTCTAAGCTAAAACTCGAAACTCTTAACTAAAACTTAACTAAACTACAACTTTAAGTAAAACTCTAAGCTTTGACTCTAAGCTAAAACTCTAAACTCTTATCTATTACTAAACTAAACTTCAAGTCTAACAAAAACTCTAAGCTAAGACTCTAAGCTAAAACTCTAAACTATTAACTAAAACTAAACTAAACTAGAACTTCAACAAAAACTCTAAGCTAAGACTCTAAGCTAAAAACTCTAAACTCTTAACTAAAACTAAAATAAACTAGAACTCTAACAAAAACTCTAAGCTAAGACTCTAAGCTAAAATTCTAAACTCTTAACTAAAACTAAACTAAACTAGAACTCTAACTAAAACTCTAAGCTAAGACTCTAAGGTAAAACACCAAACTCTTAACTAAAACTAAACTAAACTAGAACTCTAACTGAAACTCAAAGGTAAAACATCAAACTCTTAACTAAAATTAAACTAAACTAGAACTTTATAAAAAAAAACTCTAAGTTAAGACTAAACTAAACTAGAACTCTAACAAAAACTCTAAACTAAGACTCTAAGCTAAAAACTCTAAACTTTTAACTAAAACTAAACTAAACTAGAACTTCAACAAAAACTCTAAACTAAGACTCTAAGCTAAAAACTCTAAACTCTTAACTAAAACTAAAATAAACTAGAACTCTAACAAAAACTCTAAGCTAAGACTCTAAGATAAAATTCTAAACTCTTAACTAAAACTAAACTAAACTAGAACTCTAACTAAAACGCTAAGCTAAGACTCTAAGCTAAAAACTCTAAACTCTTAACTAAAACTAAAATAAACTTGAACTCTAACAAAAACTCTAAGCTAAGACTCTAAGCTAAAATTCTAAACTCTTAACTAAAACTAAACTAAACTAGAACTCTAACTAAAACTCTAAGCTAAGACTCTAAGGTAAAACACCAAACTCTTAACTAAAACTAAACTAAACTAGAACTCTAACTGAAACTCAAAGGTAAAACATCAAACTCTTAACTAAAATTAAACTAAACTAGAACTCTATCAAAAAACTCTAAGTTAAGACTAAACTAAACTAGAACTCTAACAAAAACTCTAAGCTAAGACTCTAAGCTAAAAACTCTAAACTTTTAACTAAAACTAAACTAAACTAGAACTTCAACAAAAACTCTAAGCTAAGACTCTATGCTAAAAATTCTAAACTCTTAACTAAAACTAAAATAAACTAGAACTCTAACAAAAACTCTAAGCTAAGACTCTAAGCTAAAATTCTAAACTCTTAACTAAAACTAAACTAAACTAGAACTCTAACTGAAACTCAAAGGTAAAACATTAAACTCTTAACTAAAATTAAACTAAACTAGAACTCTATAAAAAAAACTCTAAGTTAAGACTAAACTAAACTAGAACTCTAACAAAAATTCTAAGCTAAGACTCTAAGCTAAAAACTCTAAACTTTTAACTAAAACTATACTAAACTAGAACTTCAACAAAAACTCTAAACTAAGAATCTAAACTAAAAACTCTAAACTCTTAACTAAAACTAAAATAAACTAGAACTCTAACAAAAACTCGAAGCTAAGACTCTAAGCTAAAATTCTAAACTCTTAACTAAAACTAAACTAAACTAGAACTCTAACTAAAACTCTAAGCTAAAACTCTAAGGTAAAACACCAAATTCTTAACTAAAACTAAACTAAACTATAACTCTAAGCTAAGTCTCTAAGCTAAAACTCGAAACTCTTAACTAAAACTTAACTAAACTACAACTTTAAGTAAAACTCTAAGCTATGACTCTAAGCTAAAACTCTAAACTCTTAACTATTACTAAACTAAACTTCAAGTCTAACAAAAACTCTAAGCTAAGACTAAAACCCTAAACTATTAACTAAAACGAAAATAAACTAGAACTTCAACAAAAACTCTAAGCTAAGACTCTAAGCTAAAAACTCTAAACTCATAACTAAAACTAAAATAAACTAGAACTCTAAAACAAACTCTAAGCTAAGACTCTAAGCTAAAATTCTAAACTCTTAACTAAAACTAAACTAAACTAGAACTCTAACTAAAACTCTAAGCTAAGACTCTAAGGTAAAACACCAAACTCTTAACTAAAACTTAACTAAACTACAACTTTAAGTAAAACTCTAAGCTATGACTCTAAGCTAAAACACTAAATTCTTAACTGTAACTAAACTAAACTTCAACTCTAGCTAGAACTCTAAGCTAAGACTCTATGGTAAAACTCTAAACTCTTAACTAAAACGAAAATAAACTAGAACTCTAACTAAAACTCTAAGCTAAGACTCTAAGCAAAAAACTCTAAACTCTTAACTAAAACTAAACTAAACTAGAACTCTAACAAAAACTCTAAGCTAAGACTCTAAACTAAAAAACTCTAAACTCATAACTAAAAGTAAACTAAACTAAAACTCTAAGCTAAGAATCTAAGCTAAAACTCTAGACTCTTAACTATAACTAAACTAAACTTCAACTTTAACAAAAACTCTAAGCTATGACTCTAAGCTAAAACTCTAAACTCTTAACTATTACTAAACTAAAATTCAACTTTAACAAAAACTCTAAGCTAAGACTCTAAGCTAAAACTCTAAACTCTTAACTATTACTAAACTAAACTAGAACTTCAACAAAAACTCTCAAAAACTCTAAACTCTTAACTAAAACTAAAACTAAACTAAACTAGAACTCTAACAAAAACTCTAAGCTAAGACTCTAAGCTAAAACTCTAAACTCTTAACTATTACTAAACTAAACTTCAACTTTAACAAAAACTCTAAGGTAAGACTCTAAGCTAAAACTCTAAACTATTAACTAAAACTAAACTAAACTAGAACTCTAACACAAACTATAAGCTAAGACTCTAAGCTAAAACTCTAAACTCTTAACTAAAACTAAACTGAACTAGAACCCTAACAAAAAACTCTAAGCTATGACTCTAAGGTAAAACTCTAAACTCTTAACTATAACTTTACTAAACTATAACTTTAACTAAAACTCTAAGCTATGATTCTAAGCTAAAACTCTAAATTCTTAACTATAACTAAACTAAACTAGAACTCTAACAAAAACTCTAGGCTAAAAAACTCTAAACTCTTAACTAAAACTAAACTAAACTATAACTCTAAGCTAAGTCTCTAAGCTAAAACTCGAAACTCTTAACTAAAACTTAACTAAACTACAACTTTAAGTAAAACTCTAAGCTATGACTCTAAGCTAAAACTCTAAACTCTTATCTATTACTAAACTAAACTTCAAGTCTAACAAAAACTCTAAGCTAAGACTCTAAGCTAAAACTCTAAACTATTAACTAAAACTAAACTAAACTAGAACTTCAACAAAAACTCTAAACTAAGACTCTAAGCTAAAAACTCTAAACTCTTAACTAAAACTAAAATAAACTAGAACTCTAACAAAACCTCTAAGCTAAGACTCTAACATAAAATTCTAAACCCTTAACTAAAACTAAACTAAACTAGAACTCTAACTAAAACTCTAAGCTAAGACTCTAAGCCAAAAACTCTAAACTCTTAACTAAAACTAAAATAAACTTGAACTCTTAACAAAAACTCTAAGCTAAGACTCTAAGCTAAAATTCTAAACTCTTAACTAAAACTAAACTAAACTAGAACTCTAACTAAAACTCTAAGCTAAGACTCTAAGGTAAAACACCAAACTCTTAACTAAAACTAAACTAAACTAGAACTCTAACTGAAACTCAAAGGTAAAACATCAAACTCTTAACTAAAATTAAACTAAACTAGAACTCTATCAAAAAACTCTAAGTTAAGACTAAACTAAACTAGAACTCTAACAAAAACTCTAAGCTAAGACTCTAAGCTAAAAACTCTAAACTTTTAACTAAAACTAAACTAAACTAGAACTTCAACAAAAACTCTAAGCTAAGACTCTAAGCTAAAAACTCTAAACTCTTAACTAAAACTAAAATAAACTAGAACTCTAACAAAAACTCTAAGCTAAGACTCTAAGCTAAAATTCTAAACTCTTAACTAAAACTAAACTAAACTAGAACTCTAACTAAAACTCTAAGCTATGACTCTAAGGTAAAACATCAAACTCTTAACTAAAACTAAACTAAACTAGAACTCTATCAAAAACTCTAAGCTAAGACTCTAGGCTAAAATTCTAAACTCTTAACTAAAACTAAACTAAACTAGAACTCTAACTAAAACTCTAAGCTATGACTCTAAGGTAAAACATCAAACTCTTAACTAAAACTAAACTAAACTAGAACTCTATCAAAAACTCTAAGCTAAGACTCTAAGCTAAAAACTCTAAACTCTTAACTAAAACAAACTAGAACTCTAACAAAAACTCTAAGCTAAGACTCTAAGCTAAAATTCTAAACTCTTAACTAAAACTAAACTAAACTAGAACTCTAACTAAAACTCTAAGCTATGACTCTAGGGTAAAACATCGAACTCTTAACTAAAACTAAACTAAACTAGAACTTCAACAAAAACTCTAAGCTAAGACTCTAAGCTAAAAACTCTAAACTCTTAACTAAAACTAAAATAAACTAGAACTCTAACAAAAACTCTAAGCTAAGACTCTAAGCTAAAATTCTAAACTCTTAACTAAAACTAAACTAAACTAGAACTCTAACTAAAACTCTAAGCTATGACTCTAAGGTAAAACATCAAACTCTTAACTAAAACTAAACTAAACTAGAACTCTATCAAAAACTCTAAGCTAAGACTCTAAGCTAAAAACTCTAAACTCTTAACTAAAACTAAAATAAACTAGAACTCTAACAAAAACTCTAAGCTAAGACTCTAAGCTAAAATTCTAAACTCTTAACTAAAACTAAACTAAACTAGAACTCTAACAAAAACTCTAAGCTATGACTCTAAGGTAAAACATCGAACTCTTAACTAAAACTAAACTAAACTAGAACTCTATCAAAAACTCTAAGCTAAGACTCTAAGCTAAAAAACTCTAAACTCTTAACTAAAACTAAACTAAAACTATAACTCTAAGCTAAGTCTCTAAGGTAAAACATCAAACTCTTAACTAAAACTAAACTAAACTAGAACTTCAACATAAACTCTACGCTAAGACTCTAAGCTAAAAACTCTAAACTCTTAACTAAAACTAAAATAAACTAGAACTCAAACAAAAACTCTATGCTAAGACTCTAAGCTAAAACACCAAACTCTTAACTAAAACTAAACTAAACTAGAACTCTAACTGAAACTCAAAGGTAAAACATCAAACTCTTAACTAAAATTAAACTAAACTAGAACTCTAACTGAAACTCAAAGGTAAAACATCAAACTCTTAACTAAAATTAAACTAAACTAGAACTCTAACAAAAAAGTCTAAGTTAAGACTCTAAGCTAAAACTCGAAACTCTTAACTAAAACTTAGTCAAACTAAAACTTTAAATAAAACTCTAAGGTATGACTCCAAGCTAAAACTCAAAACTTTTAACTGTAACTAAACTAAACTTCAACTCTAACTAAAACTCTAAGCTAAGACTCTAAGCTAAAAACTCTAAACTCTTAACTAAAACTAAACTAAACTAGAACTCTAACAAAAACTCTAAGCTAAGACTCTAAGCTAAAACTCAAAACTCTTAACTAAAACTTAACCAAACTATAACTTTAAGTAAAATTCTAAGCTAAGACTCTAAGCTAAAACTCTAAATTCTTAACTGTAACTAAACTAAACCAGAACTCTAAATAAAACTCTAAGCTAAGACTCTAAGCTAAAAACTCTAAACTCTTAACTAAAACTAAACTAGAACTCTAACAAAAACTCTAAGCTAAGACTCTAAGCTAAAAACTGTAAACTTTTAACTAAAACTAAACCAAACTAAAACTCTAAGCTAAAAGGATGGGCACTTCAATTTGAAAAATGGGTTTAGGATGGTCACTAAGAAAGGAACTTGTTCCCGTCAGGACCTCCTGATAGGGTTCTACCGATTATGTAATCAATTTCTCGGAAATCCAATTGTCTTAGTCGATTACGTCATTCTATGCCCATATATGGACCCCCTTCATGACCTTCTGATAGGGTTCTACCGATTATGTAATCAATTTCTCAAAAATCCAACTGTCCTAGTCGATTACGTCATTCTATGCCCATACATGGACTCCCGTCATGACCTTCTGATAGGGTTCTACCGATTATGTAATCAATTTCTCAGAAATCCAACTGTCCTAGTCGATTACGTCATTCTTTGCCCATATATGGACCTCCATCATGACCTTCTGATAGGGTTCTACCGATTATGTAATCAATTTCTCAAAAATCCAACTGTCCTAGTCGATTACGTCATTCTATGCCCATATATGGACTCCCGTCATGACCTTCTGATAGGGTTCTACCGATTATGTAATCAATTTCTCAGAAATCCATTTGTCCTAGTTGATTACGTCATTCTATGCACATAAATGGATTCCCGTCACGAGCTCCTGATAGGGTTCTACCGATTATGTAATCAATTTCTCGAGAATTCTCTCCCTTCGATTACGCAATCAATATATCTCTTCCCCACCTTCCCCCTAAAAACAACAAATTAATTCCCCTTTCTTGAATCAATAATTCCCCTTAGAAACAATAAAATAATTCCCCTTTCTTGAATCAATAATTCCCCTTAGAAACAACAAATTAATTCCCCTTTCGTGTCAAATCAATCAAACATGACATCATCTGTCACGTGTGATCTAAACTTTGCCACGGAAACAATTCTGGTCGAACTCCAAAGACATTAATTAACTTGACGTCATCTGTCAGACATTAATTATCTTCCCCGGAAACAATTTGATTAATGACTGACAGCAAAGGTGTTCCATGTCATTGACTCCATTAACCACGTGTTCTCCCTAGGGACTCTATGCCCATATATGGTGTGGGTACGGGAGTTATAGGGTCATCTCTACTCCCCACGCCCATCATTCCCCCAAAACACATCCAATCAAAATTTTGAGATAGCCATTTAGTTCAGCGTAGTTGATTTCCTGGTCGAAAATATGTTTTTGAGGAGGACACTCCCACACAACCCTCAGGGCAAGGGTTTTAAGTTATGCCCTGGTGGCATATAAGGTTTTTATAGAAGGCGTTGCCGTAGAAACTTCAAAACAGGCTCATTCGATTGAAAATTTCAAAGGGCTAGTGCCCTTTTTGATAGTCAAAAGTGATTGGAGGGCAACTAGCCCCTCTCCACGCCCATCATTCCCCCAAACACATCCAATCAAAATTTTGATATAGCCATTTTGTTCAGCGTAGGCTAGTTGATTTCCAGAGAGAAAATATATTTTTGAGGAGGACTCTCCCACACAACCCTCAGGGCAAGGGTTTTAAGTTATGCCCTGGGGGCATATAAGGTTTTTATAGAAGGCGTTGTCGTAGAAACTTCAAAAGGGGTTCATTCGATTGGAATTTCAAAGGGCTAGGGCCCTTTTTAATAGTCGAAAGTGATTGGAGGGCAACTAGCCCCCCCGCCCATCATTCCCCCAAACACATCCAATCAAAATTTTGAGATAGCCATTTTATTCAGCATGGTTGAAAATATGATAAATATGTCCTTTAGGATGACTTAATCCCCCGAAGTCCCCGGGGGGAGGGCTGAAAGTTATGAACTTTGCCCAATGATAACATATAGTGTTGGTTATTAGGAAGTATACAGACGTTTTCAGGGGGGATTTTTTCTGGTAGTAGGGGGGTGGGTGGGTTGGGGGTTATCTGGGAGGATCTTTCCATAATGGAAGTTTTCATGGGGGAAGGGACATTGCTGTGAAGGGGGCACCGGATTTCCCAGCATTATTTTAAAAAAAAGATCAGAAATTAAATATAAAAAAAACAAGTTTTCCAACTGAAAATAAGGAGTAACATCAAAACTTAAAACGAACAGAAAATATTACGTGCATGATTGGGTTCACCCCCGAGTCAGTACCTCGCTCTTTAAGCCAAATATTTTTTAGTACTTTCATAAGATCTATTTATTCTAAATAACGGCCTTTGTGATTAAGGGGTCATTTTTAAAGAACTGGAACAAAATTAGAGCTTTAGCTTAAAGAGCGAGGTATTGATTAGTAGACGAGCCCCCTAATATACGTATTAAAAATATATGAATATAGAAGTTCGTTACGTAAGTTAATTCGTAAGTTACGTATATTTGTTACTAAGAAAAACGTTCGTAAATAAAATTAAACAAGTTTCGAGAAAGCCATTTAACCAAATAAAAGTAAAATTAATATGCAAATTTTGTTTTAATTATTCATGTAGGGTGAGCCAAAATCAAAACCTGCATCAATTCAAAAACGTTCAAAAATTAAATAAAAAAAACATGTTTTTTTAACTGAAAGTAAGGAACGACGTTAAAACTTAAAACGAACAGAAATTATTCCATATATGAAAGGGGCTTTCCCCTCCTCTACACCTCACTCTTTACGCTAAAGTTTGACTTTCCCACAACTCTTATTTTTTTTAAACAATAAAAAACCTTAGCCTAAAGAGCGAGGCGTTGAGGAGGGGACAGCCCCTTTCATATACGGAATAATTTCTGTTCGTTTTAAGTTTTAACGTCGTTCCTTACTTTCAGTTAAAAAAAACTTGTTTTTTTTTATTTAATAACATACAGATTGCTGATACAGGTGTATCAGCAATTTTGTTTGGAACAGCTTGGCGTATCAAGATGAAACTTCTGGGGCATCTACCTGCTGCTACTGCTATTAATGCTGCTACTACTACTACTAATTAAACACTATTATTACTTCTACTGCTCCTACTACTACCTCTACTACTATTAAACTAGCACTATTAAGGCTACGCATATTAAGTTGAAAATTTGACAGAATGAGGTATTTGAGATGGAACTTGAACTAAATCAAAAGACACTACGTGCATGCAGATTTTCAAAATGGCATATCTCAAAAAGGGATTTGTATATTAAGTTGGAACTTTCAGAGAGTGCTTAAAAGGAGAGTCAATTCACCAAAAGGAAATATGTGCACGCTTAGGCCTGGATTTACCACAAGGTCCCTAGGCCCGGACCTAGAAGCACATAATGCTAGCGGGAGCAATAAATTATCACTGAGTAATTTTTCCTGACAAAAACTGGACTAATGTGATTTATCGTCGCCAGGTGAACTCTGCCGTCACGCTGCCTATTCACAGAAAAGGGACTTTAAAACAACACAGGAATTCCATGGTCACTTATAAACTGTCAGATGTCTCCCAAGAATGATAGCTGAGGTTTCGGTATTACCCCTCTCTTTCATCACTTTTTGCTCATCACTTGTGTTCTGTTAACACAGAGCTATGTGGTTATATGGTTACACACAGTTACAATTACATGGGGGTTCAGTTACACGGGGGTTTAGTTAAATAGGGTTGAGTTGCAGGGGGTTAAGTTGCACGAGGGTTCATTTAAAGGGGGTTCAGTTGCATGAGGGTTCAGTGGCACGAGGGTTCAGTCGCACGGGGGCTCAGCTGCATGGGGGTTCAGTTGCGCGGTGGTTCAGCTACACGGGGGTTCAGTTGCACGGGGGTTCAGTTACATGGGGGTTCAGTTATATGGGGGTTCAGTTGCATGGGGGTTTAGTTAAATGGGGTTGAGTTGCACGGGGGTTCAGTTAAAGGGGGTTCATTTAAATGGGGGTTCCGAGGCACAAGGGTTTAGTTGCACAGGGATTCAGTTGCACGGGGGTTCAGTTATACGGGTTCAGTTGCACGGGGGTTCAGTTGCACGGGGGTTTGGTTATACGGGGGTTCAGTCACAGGGGTTTAGTTGCTTGGGGTTCAGTTAAACGGGGGTTCAGTTACAATGGAACCCCTCAGACTATGTCAGAGAAGATTAAGAATGATCCTAACAAGTTATAACAACAGTAATTATGTATTGTTACCTTCTGTACATAACAATTTCACTCTAAGAGGAAGATAAAAAGATGAAAAATAAAAACAAAAGGATACTGACAAAATTGAGCACAGTTCTTAACAACTTTAATTTTAAAGCACTCATTCAATATGAGACGAATGCTATTAGACCTCCAAATTTATGACGCTAAGCACTTGATAAGAGACACATCACCGGAAAATCGAGAACTATAATCCAGTGATCAGCCAACCTACGTGACAGTCTATCCATTTTTGACAAATAGGTACTTATATACTATCTATAACATACGCGAAAAGTGAAGTTTTGTTAATGCTAATGAAATAAAAACAAAATAGGATGAAAATAAATAATAGTTTAGAAATAAATTTCGGCTATATATTTGCACATTGGGGGGGGGGGGGGTAAAGAAAAGAATATATTAAATATGTAGCTTAACCCAAACTAGGTACCTTTCTCCCCCTAAACCCCGAAAAACAATAGTTTAAATATTGTAAACGCAATGACAAACTATGGTTTCCAATCCAAATGTCTATTGAAAGAAGCCTGTTTGACTAGTTTCTTAAGTACCTTCCCTGTATAATATGGCGCGTGTGTTACAGATAGTAAATAAGTACCGACAAATATCCCAAATACCGTCCCATCCCAAGATGTGGATGTTACGAGTCCAAATAGGGATAGGGAGAAAATACTTGCAGAGCCTGAAGAATAACGTTCGGATTTGCTTTTTGTCAAAGTAGGAGAAAAGCTACCATAAATGTGTGGAAAACAACACACGTGGTGCGAAAAACGTATTATATTGCTGACTAAGGATTCTCTTATCAAATTGGTTCAGTACCCGGGTGAGAGTCCCATAAAATATTTCTTAGTTTTTTTTTGTCGAGGAACCAATTACAACCTTTAGTGTGGAACTACTTGATGATCCATTTGGAATGCATTAACACCTAAATGAATTGGAAGATGAGATTGTAGCTGGATCAACTTGGATTGTGTCAATTGATGCGGTCTTTCGTCAACATACAAGAAACTCGGTTTTGGAAGTGGCAACTGAGTGACCGATTACATTCAATCCGGAGCAAACAGAATTAACAGCGTTCTGGGCTGCATCAAGATTATTAGCTAAAAGAAAAATTTCTTCGGGCATATGACAAGTGACTTGCATCGATATTTGGCTCAATTAAGAATGTTGCAGTATGACCAGTGATAACACTGATAGTATTGCTAAATATTGCAGGACTTAGAGCAAAACCTTCCTTAACACCTTGGCACACATGAATACGATTACTAATTTACATTTGTGGTGGCATTGGTTTTTGTAGCATAGGGAAGAGACTTGAAACTACATTAAGTAACTACACCACACTATAGTAACAAAGTTATACGAATAATATTACGACTTTTCCGCGGAATAACATTTGTGTTGGAATTGTTTTTAAAACTTGGTGGCAAATTCAACTCCATAGTAACTAAAATATGTTAATAGTATATTTATTTTGCCATCAAAAAGCAGTAGAGTGACTTAGCTTTTAAAACACAGCAGAAAATTTATACCACAGCAACAAAGTTACATGAGCAATATTTTGGCTTTGCCATGAAACAAAATGCTTGTTGAAATTTTTTTTAAAACTTAGCGGAAAAATTCAACACCACAGTAACTAAAATATGTTAACTTTTATTGCTTTTTGATATGGCCCTTTGTTTTGTTGTTTTCCTGGACTAACATATAAAGTAAGACCTTAAGTTGGCAGTAGAAAAGCTTTGAAAGAGAAAAATATTCCTAGCTTGGTAGAAATTCATCTGGACTGTGAAGCGTGAGGAATTGCCTCAATTTTCAGGGTATGGTAGTGAATACATCTCTTTTACAGAAATTTTTCACCACGATAAAAAAAGAATAAACCGGTGAAAAAAAAATCCACCACGATAACTACTTATAGAGTATCTATTTATAAGGGCTGGGGTACGGAACCCTCGTTATTCTACTCTATATATACTATACTGTACCCCCCCCCCTCTTCCAGCTCATATTGTCGTTTCAGTAGTTTTTCTTCTGTAATTTTCAGTATTAAATTTCTGAAGCTTTTAACCGGATAACTTACTCGTAATTCCAAAATTAAAATATATTGTAACCTACAATTTTATACACTATGTCTAAGTTTAAAATATTATTTTCTGTTGAGTCCCGTTTGATTTTTAAAAATGGACAAAACCCACAAGCTAATTAATATCAGCTAGGAGTATTCAATCCCTCAATTAGTATGTAAATTTATTAACCATTTTTCGAAGTCCCATATTTGCTCTATCTTCATTATTTTGCTGAAATGCTTCGATGATTAAAAACTCACAATAGACAGGAAACATATAAAATTTTATATTTTGAAAATTTAAGGCTTATTTTTTACTGTACAACTAAAAATTAAAAATGACTTATGTAGTTATACAAAAACGTATATATTAACTTGGCAATTGCGTGTCACCGAAGAACACTAGTTTTCTCTTCTAGATAAAACAATTTTTGAAAGGTTCTACTGACTGTAAAGTTGTTGAAGAAACGTTACTATTAGCGAACCTGAAAGAATCCATCACATTTAATCGAGTTCTTTTAATGTTTCTATTAATCGCGAGAGGTTTCTATATTGTGTAAATCTTGGATGGAAGAAAGACATAGTGTTAGAAGTTATGTGACCTATAGCCGGGGTTGCCATCGTTGGTCTTCAAATTTTGGTGATTTTACCTGAAATTCGATGATTATACTATGGTTGCGTTCCAGCTTTAGTACATAGTGAGGCAAATTCTGATGAAAATACTATTCAACAGACTTGATTATCGGTGCATAGCGAATTTATTGCATATCAAAATAGCCAATCAGAGATGATGACCATAAACCTAGCCATCTATTAAATAAAAAAAACAAGTTTTTTAAACTGAAAGTAAGGAGCGACATTAAAACTTAAATTGAACAGAAATTATTCCGTATATGAAAGGGGCTGTCCCCTCCTCAACGCCTCGCTCTTTACGCTAAAGTTTTTTATTGTTTTAAAAAATAAAGTTGTGAGACAGAGTCAAACTTTAGCGTAAAGAGCGAGGCGTTGAGGAGGGGACAGCCCCTTTCATATACGGAATAATTTCTGTTCGTTTTAAGTTTTAATGTCGCTCCTTACTTTCAGTTTAAAAAACTTGTTTTTTTATTATATTCTGATCGTTTTTTAGTTAATGCAGCTTTTATTTGTATAAAAATTTTACTTTTCTTTTGCTAAATGGATGTCTTTACAAATTAACTTACGTAACTAACTTCTATATTCGTATATTTTTCTTCTGGCAAAAAATACAAAGTTGCAGATTTTTGCAGATATGAGCTTGAAACCTATGTAATAGGGTTTTCTGATACGCTGAATCTGACGGTGTGATTTTCATTAAAATTCTTTCACTTGTAAGGGATGTTTCCCCCCTCTTTAAAAAATCGAGTAAATTTTCTCAGGCTCGTAGCCTTTGATGAGTAATACTAAACTTAATAAAATTTATATATTTAGGATCAGCATTATAAACACATTCTTTTGATACATTTATTGACATCAAAATTTCGTTTTTGAAAGTTTCGATTACTATTGAGCCGTATCGCTTGTTTTTTTATTGTTTTTTTTTTTATTACGTATATGTTATTACTTATATGAAGGGGTTCTCCCCTTAGTCAATACCACGCTCTTTACGTTAAAAGTTAAAAAAATTTTTGATTCAGAAACCCCTGGATCACAAAGGCCGTTTAATTAGAATAGATAGCTCTTTTGAAAGCACTAAAAAAACTGTAGCGTAAAGAGCGAGGTACTGACTTGGGGGAGAACCCCCTCACATACGTTATAATTTCTGTTCGTTTTAAGTTCTAATATTCCTTCTTACATTTCAGTTGAAAAAACTTGTTTTTTTTATTTAATTTCTGATCGTTTCTTAAATAATGCTTGGAAATCCGGCGCCCCCTTCATAGAAATGTCCCTTACCCCAAAGAAACATCCTCCACGGAAATATTCTCCAGAGTAACCCCCTCCTCTAGCCCCCCCCCCCTCCAGAAAAAATCCTTCCTGAAAATGGTTGTATACTTCCCAATAACCAATAAATAATGCTGGCAAGTCCGGCGCCCCCTTCATGGCAATTTCCCTTCCCCCATGAAAACTTCCTTCATGAACAGATCCTCCAACATAACCACCGACCCACCCTTCCCTCCCACTACCAGAAAAAAAACCTCCTGAAAACTTCTGTATACTTCCCAATAACCAATACTATATGTTAACATTGGGTAAAGTTCATAACTTTTAGCCCTCCCTCTGGGAACTTCGGGGGATTAAGTCATCCTAAAAGACATATTTATCATATTTTCGACCATGCTGAACAAAATGGCTATCTCAATATTTTGATCGGGTGACTTTGGGAAAAAAATAAGCGTGGGAGGGGGCCTAGTTGCCCTCCATTTTTTTTGGTCACTTAAAAAGGGCACTAGAACTTTTAATTTCCGTTCCAATGAGCCCTCCCATGATATTCTAGGACCACTGGGTCGATACGATCACCCCTGGGGAAAAAAAAACAAACAAACAAACAAACAAACAAATAAACACGCATCCGTGATCTTTCTTCTGGCAAAAAATGTAAAATTCCACATTTTTGTAGATAGGAGCTTGAAACCTCTACAATAGGGTTCTCTGATACGCTGAATATGATGGTGTAATTTTCATTAAGGTTCTATAACTTTTAGGGGGTCTTTCCCCCTTTTTTTGAAAATCAGCCAAATTTTCTCAGGCGCGTAACTTTTGATGGGTAGCACTAAACTTGATGAAAGTTATATATTTGAAATCAGCATTGAAATCTGATTCTTTTGATATATCTATTGGTATCAATAACCCGTTTTCTAGAGTTTCGGTTACCATTGAGCCGGGTCGCTCTTTACTTACAGTTCGTTACCACGAACTGTTTGATATTAACAAAGAAGAAAATTTTAATAAAATATGTTGGAGAACAGTCGAAGGATCTACAAAACGTGGCTTGTTTTTATGTTTGTTGTAGGTGCAGATAATGTATTATATTATTCCTTTTTTAGCCTATATTCACATCCTAACGTCGAAGTAGGTAGGTTATAAACACATAACTAGTCTTCAGCTACTATAACAAGCAGAGATGGGCTATACTCTGGATGAGGTATAATCCCAGCTGAGGGGCTTGTCACCATCTTGGAAAATAGTTGCACTTAGAGAATTAAACTTAAAGGAATTAGCTCAGATCCTAAGTTATGCCCCGGAGAGGTGTTTTCTAGCTCCCATTTCAAGGTCGTTACTGTAATACTTGTTTAGAAATTCAGATGAGTCTGATTTAAATGAAGTTGGTTTCACAATCCTCGAAGCATTGAGAAGATCCAGACTTTCAACTGAAAATAGGAATACTTATTCCAAACAGTAAGTCTAAAATACTTGTTGAGCGTAGAGTGGATGGGAAGTTAATTGAAGCTCCGAAAATTCTAAAATTATTCTGCTGCTAAACAAAGAATTAGTAAGGTTAAAAGACAACTTTTCAAAAATATAGTAAAGTATTCTATCCCAGTCCTGTTTATTGCTCCTACTAAAAGTGCGAAATCTCCATGAACAGCTTGGTGAGAATTCTGCAAGTGAGGCTGTTGAAAAGTGACATAGGTAGCTTTTTCTGCGAAAAAAAATCTGTAAACCGTTGGCTCGATATCAAATTTACGCATCTCCATTTTCCTACTTTTCAGGAGAAGAAAAAACTTCGCCATCTCTGGAAAATCTAAAACAAAATCTGAGAAAAATCATTGAAAGCTAAATTGAAGTAGGGAATCCCGTTCCCGTCGTCAGATCTCGCTTCTGTGATCACAGAAGCCGAAAAATGGAGATGCGTAGTTTCGAATAATTGCTTGAATGGAGATTCGTCAATTAGAACGGTTCACATAATTTGGTTCTTCTTAGTCATTTATTGAAAAATAATTATAAAACCAAGCCGTGTGTTGAGAATAGGGTAAATCATGACTGGTCAACTTTAACAAATGAGGAAAAAATAAGAATGTCGACACCGCATCGGTTAATTTCCATCCATCAATGCCTAATAAAATCGCCAAACCTCGTCTGGCATAATCTGAAGGAGTTCTTTGAGATGCTTCTGCTTCAGTGGATGGAGCTGAGGTTTCCTGCTTTAAACTTGGTCTAGCTCCTTCACCTCAACATTTTTTACTCTTCGGGTTAGAAGTGACCATTCATCATCAAATGAAAAGGGTGTAGAAGATGGAAAGGTGTGCGAAAGCGCAGGATGGTTGGCCCCCAACTCTCTATTGCACTTCCTGGCTGAAGGGCCAAGAAACGGAGATCAGCACCACCAGTAGGGACTCTAAAGTCCAATGCCGTATTCTCTATCTTTTTTTATAACTATAGCCACATCCCATAGTTCTAATAAGTAGTGAGCTAGTATAAGGCGCGCCGGGGACAAGGACGGGGACAAGAATATACAGTGCAAAGGTCCGACGGGTGCTTGCGTAATTTGTCTTATCTCTAGTATGTACAAGAATGTGCAGCGTAGCTTCACGTAGACATTGCAAAAAAGTTGGCAACCTATAGAGTGGTCAAACATGTTTTGAGAGTATGTTTTTTTTTTTTTTTTAAATCGAAAACTAGAGATTGTCAAATTGCGTTATCCACTGTTCCATTTCTTTGAATTATGTGCTATCAAGAGCGGTTTCTGATTTTTTTTGGACAATTGCCTTTAGCCAAGAATAGTTTGATATTAATGTGTCGGTAGATATCATTTGCGAATTGGATGCTACAATCAGAATTGTTTGATTGACATTTGCAAAAAGGGATAAGGGATTCACGAATTGGACTATACAAACGATATTAATTGAGTAATAAAGAAAAAAACCAGAGCTAAATAGTATTTGCGAATTGGATTGTATTGAAGGTGGAGAAAAAGGGTTAAAGTGATTAGCAGTTAAGGTAACCCTGAAGAGCATGTTAATTCATACCTTATTTATTATAAATTTGAGACAACATAAATCTATGAAAATGGTTAATGATGATAGAATGACATTGCGAGTTGACCTAGCTCTACCTCTCCGATGTGTTCTGTATAATACACAAGTGGTGTTTGAACAGTGTTGTCAGTTTAAAATAGAGTCTAACGTTATAGTATACTAAAAGTTGATACTAAGAGAGATGTAGATGGCAAGAAAAGAATTTTAATAATGAAATTCACAACAAACCTTAGAAAGCATTGCAAATCAAGTAGTAAGGTGTATGTGAGTACAAACCATCAAGGATCATAAGCACCAACGATCCTAACCAGCAGAGACATCAACCCCCCAAAGGTCCCCTATCCCCAAACTCGAATGGTGCCCCCCTCCCCTCCAATTTTTTTGGATTTGTCAAAGAATTTGTGTTTGTTGGTTTGAATGTCTAAAGTGTATGTCTTTATCTGTTTGTGTGTCTGATTCTATTTGTTTGCATGTCTGGATTGGTGTTTGCAAGTCCAAGTATCTGTCTTTGTTGGTTTGAATGTCTAAATTGTCTGTCTTTCTCGGTTTGTGTGTCTGATTCTATTTGTTTGCATGTCTGAGTTGGTGTTTGCAAGTCCAAGTATTTGTCTATGTTGGTTTGAATGTCTAAAATGTCTGTCATACTCTGTTTGTGAGTCTGATTCTATTTGTTTGCATGTCTGGGTTGGTGTTTGCAAGTCCAAGTATCTGTCTTTGTTGGTTTGAATGTCTAAATTGTCTGTCTTTCTCTGTTTGTGTATCTGATTCTATTTTTTTGCATGTCTGGGTTGGTGTTTGTAAGTCCAAGAATTTGTATTTGTTTGTTTGAATGTCTGAAGTGTCTGTTTTTCTCTGTTTATGTGGCTGATTCTATTTGTTTACATGTCTTGGTTGGTGTTTGCAAGTCCAAGAATTTTTCTCTGTTGGTTTGAATGTCTAAAGTGTATGTCTTTCTTTGTTTACATGTCTGATTCTATTTGTTTGTATGTTTGGGTTGGTGTTTGCAAGTCCAAGTATTCGTCTTTGTTGGTTTGAATGTCTAAAGTGTCTGTATTTCTCTGTTTGTGTGTCTGATTCTATTCGTTTGCTTGTCTGGGTTGGTGTTTGCATGTCCAAGTATTTGTCTTTGTTGGTATGAATGTCTAAAGTGTCTGTCTTTCTCTGTTTGTGTGTCTGATTCTATTTGTTTGCATGTCTGGGTTGGTGTTTGCAAGTCCAAGAATTTGTCATTGTTGGTTTGAATGTCTAAAGTGTCTGTCTTTTTCTGTTTGTGTGTCTGATTCTATTTGTTTGCATGTCCGGGTTGATGTTTGCAAGTCCAAGTATTTGTCTTTGTTGGTTTGAATGTCTAAAATATCTGTCATACTCTGTTTGTGAGTCTGATTCTATTTGTTTGCATGTCTGGGTTGGTGTTTGCAAGTCCAAGTATCTGTCTTTGTTGGTTTGAATGTCTAAATTGTCTGTTTTTCTCTGTTTGTGTATCTGATTCTATTTTTTTGCATGTCTGGGTTGGTGTTTGTAAGTCCAAGAATTTGTCTTTGTTTGTTTGAATGTCTGAAGTGTCTGTTTTTCTCTGTTTATGTGGCTGATTCTATTTGTTTACATGTCTTGGTTGGTGTTTGCAAGTCCAAGAATTTTTCTCTGTTGGTTTGAATGTCTAAAGTGTATGTCTTTCTTTGTTTACAAGTCTGATTCTATTTGTTTGTATGTTTGGGTTGGTGTTTGCAAGTCCAAGTATTCGTCTTTGTTGGTTTGAATGTCTAAAGTGTCTGTATTTCTCTGTTTGTGTGTCTGATTCTATTCGTTTCCTTGTCTGGGTTGGTGTTTGCATGTCCAAGTATTTGTCTTTGTTGGTATGAATGTCTAAATTGTCTGTCTTTCTCTGTTTGTGTGTCTGATTCTATTTGTTTGCATGTCTGGGTTAGTGTTTGCAAGTCCAAGAATTTGTCATTGTTGGTTTGAATGTCTAAAGTGTCTGTCTTTTTCTGTTTGTGTGTCTGATTCTATTTGTTTGCATGTCTGGGTTGGTGTTTGCAAGTCCAAGTATTTGTCTTTGTTGGTTTGAATGTCTAAAGTGTCTGTCTTTCTCTGTTTGTGTGTCTGATTCTATTTTTTTGCATGTCTGGGTTGGTGTTTTTAAGTCCAAGTATTTGTCTTTGTTGGTTTGAATGTCTAAAGTGTCTGTCTTTCTCTGTTTGTGTGTCTGATTCTATTTGTATGCATGTCTTGGTTGGTGTTTGCATGTCCAAGTATTTGTCTTTGTTGGTTTGAATGTCTAAAGTGTATGTCTTTCTTTGTTTACATGTCTGATTCTATTTGTTTGTATGTCTGGGTTGGTGTTTGCAAGTCCAACTATTTGTCTTTGTTGGTTTGAATGTCTCAAGTGTCTGTATTTCTCTTTTTGTGTGTCTGATTCTATTTGTTTGCATGTCTGGGTTGGTGTTTGCATGTTCAAGTATTTGTCTTTGTTGGTATGAATTTCTAAAGTGTCTGTCTTTCTCTGTTTGTGTGTCTGATTCTATTTGTTTGCATGTCTGGGTTAGTGTTTGCAAGTCCAAGAATTTGTCATTGTTGGTTTGAATGTCTAAAGTGTCTGTCTTTTTCTGTTTGTGTGTCTGATTCTATTTGTTTGCATGTCTGGGTTGGTGTTTGCAAGTCTAAGTATCTGTCTTTATTGGTTTGAATGTCTAAAGTGTGTGCCTATCTCTGTTTGTGTGTCTGATTCTATTTGTTTGCATGTCTGGGTTGGTGTTTGCAGGTCAAAGAATTTGTCTTTGTTGGTTTGAATGTCTAAAGTGTCTGTCTTTCTCCTTTTATGTCGCTGATTCTATTTGTTTACATGTCTGGGTTTGTGTTTGCAAGTCCAAGTATTTGTCTTTGTTGGTTTGAATGTTTAAATTGTCTGTCTTTCTCTGTTTGTGTGTCTGATTTTATTTGTTTGCATGTCTGGGTTGGTATTCTCAGGTCCAAGAATTTGTCTTTGTTGGTTTGAATGTCTAAAGTGTCTGTCTTTCTCTGTTTGTGTGTCTGATTCTATTTGAATGCATGTCTGGGTTGGTGTTTGCAAGTCCAAGTATTTGTCTTTGTTGGTTTGAATGTCTAAACTGTCTGTCTTTCTCTGTTTGTGTGTCTGATTCTATTTGTTTGCATGTCTGGGTTGGTGTTTGCAAGTCCAAGAATTTGTCTTTGTTGGTTTGAATATCTAAAGTATCTGTTTTTCTCTGTTTGCGTGTCTGATTCTATTTGTTTGCATGTTTGGGTTGGTGTTTGCAAGACCAAGAATTTGTCTTTGTTTGTATGAATGTCTAAAGTGTCTGTTTTTCTATGTTTATGTGGCTGATTCTATTTGTTTACATGTCTTGGTTGGTGTTTGCAAGTCCAAGTATTTGTCTTTGTTGGTTTGAATGTTTAAAGTGTCTGTCTTTCTCTGTTTGTGTGTCTGATTCTATTTGTTTGCATGTCTTGGTTGGTGCTTGCATGTCCAAGTATTTGTCTTTGTTGGTTTGAATGTCTAAAGTGTATGTCTTTCTTCGTTTACACGTCTGATTCTATTTGTTTGTATGTCTGGGTTGGTGTTTGCAAGCCCAAGTATTTGTGTTTGTTGGTTTGAATGTCTAAAGCGTCTGTATTTCTCTGTTTGTGTGTCTGATTCTATTTGTTTGCATGTCTGGGTTGGTGTTTCCATGTCCAAGTATTTGTCTTTGTTGGTATGAATGTCTAAAGTGTCTGTCTTTCTCTGTTTATGTTGCTGATTCTATTTGTTTACATGTCTTGGTTGGTGTTTGCAAGTCCAAGAATTTGTCTTTGGTTGTTTGAATGTCTAAAGTGTCTGTTTTTATATGTTTATGTGGCTGATTCTATTTGTTTACATGTCTTGGTTGGTGTTTGCAAGTCCAAGTATTTGTCTTTGTTGGTTTGAATATTTAAAGTGTCTGTCTTTCTCTGTTTGTGTGTCTGATTCTATTTGTTTGCATGTCTTGGTTGATGTTTGCAAGTCCAAGAATTTGTCTCTGTTGGTTTGAATGTCTAAAGTGTATGTCTTTCTTTGTTTACATGTCTGATTCTATTTGTTTGTATGTCTGGGTTGGTGTTTGCAAGTCCAAGTATTTGTCTTTGTTGGTTTGAATGTCCAAAGTGTATGTATTTCTCTGTTTGTGTGTGTGATTCTATTTGTTTGCATGTCTGGGTTGGTGTTTGCATGTCCAAGTATTTGTCTTTGTTGGTATGAATGTCTAAAGTGTCTGTCTTTCTCTGTCTGTGTGTCTGATTCTATTTGTTTGCATGTCTGGGTTAGTGTTTGCAAGTCAAAGAATTTGTCACTGTTGGTTTGAATGTCCAAAGTGTATGTATTTCTCTGTTTGTGTGTGTGATTCTATTTGTTTGCATGTCTGGGTTGGTGTTTGCAAGTCCAAGTATCTGTCTTTATTGGTTTGAATGTCTAAAGTGTGTGCCTATCTCTGTTTGTGTGTCTGATTCTATTTGTTTGCATGTCTGGGTTGGTGTTTGCAGGTCAAAGAATTTGTCTTTGTTGGTTTGAATTGCTAAAGTGTCTGTCTTTCTCCGTTTATGTGGCTGATTCTATTTGTTTAGATGTCTGGGTTGGTGTTTGCAAGTCCAAGTATTTGTCTTGGTTGGTTTGAATGTTTAAAGTGTCTGTCTTTCTCTGTTTGTGTGTCTGATTCTATTTGTTTGCATGTCTGGGTTGATGTTTGCAAGTACAAGAATTTGTCTTTGTTGGTTTGAATGTCTAAAGTGTCTGTCTTTCTCTGTTTACATGTCTGATTCTATTTATTTGCATGTCTGGGCTGGTGTTTGCAAGTCCAAGTATTTGTCTTTGTTGGTTTGAATGTCTAAAGTGTCTGTCTTTCTCTGTTTGTGTGTCTGATTCTATTTGTATGCATGTCTTGGTTGGTGTTTGCATGTCCAAGTATTTGTCTTTGTTGGTTTGAATGTCTAAAGTGTATGTCTTTCTTTGTTTACATGTCTGATTCTATTTGTTTGTATGTCTGGGTTGGTGTTTGCAAGTCCAAGTATTTGTATTTGTTGGTTTGAATGTCTAAAGTGTCTTATTTCTCTGTTTGTTTGTCTGATTCTATTTGTTTGCATGTCTGGGTTGGTGTTTGCATGTCCAAGTATTTGCCTTTGTTGGTATGAATGTCTAAAGTGTCTGTCTTTCTCTGTTTGTGTGTGTGATTCTATTTGTTTGCATGTCTGGGTTAGTGTTTGCAAGTCCAAGAATTTGTCAGTGTTGGTTTGAATGTCAAAAGTGTCTGTCTTTTTCTGTTTGTGTGTCTGATTCTATTTGTTTGCATGTCTGGGTTGGTGTTTGCAAGTCCAAGTATCTGTCTTTGTTGGTTTGAATGTCTAAAGTGTTTGTCTATCTCTGTTTGTGTGTCTGATTCTATTTGTTTGCATGTTTGGGTTGGTGTTTGCAGGTCCAAGTATTTGTCTTTGTTGGTTTGAATGTCTAAAGTGTCTGTCTTTCTCTGTTTGTGTGTCTGATTCTATTTGTATGCATGTCTAGATTGGTGTTTGCATGTCCAAGTATTTGTCTTTGTTGGTTTGAATGTGTAAAGTGTATGTCTTTCTTTGTTTACATGTCTGATTCTATTTGTTTGTATGTCTTGGTTGGTGTTTGCAAGTCCAAGTATTTGTCTTTGTTGGTTTGAATGTCTCAAGTGTCTTTATTTCTCTTTTTGTGTGTCTGATTCTATTTGTTTGCATGTCTGGGTTGGTGTTTGCATGTCCAAGTATTTGTCTTTGTTGGTATGAATGTCTAAAGTGTCTGTCTTTCTCTGTTTGCGTGTCTGATTCTATTTGTTTGCATGTTTGGGTTGGTGTTTGCAAGACCAAGAATTTGTCTTTGTTGGTTTGAATGTCTAAAGTGTCTGTATTTCTCTGTTTGTGTGTCTGATTCTATTTGTTTGCATGTCTGGGTTGGTGTTTGCATGTCCAAGTATTTGTCTTTGTTGGTATGAATGTCTAAAGTGTCTGTCTTTCTCTGTTTGTGTGTCTGATTCTATTTGTATGCATGTCTTGGTTGGTGTTTGCATGTCCAAGTATTTGTCTTTGTTGGTTTGAATGTGTAAAGTGTATGTCTTTCTTTGTTTACATGTCTGATTCTATTTGTTTGTATGTCTGGGTTGGTGTTTGCAAGTCCAAGTATTTGTCTTTGTTGGTTTGAATGTCTCAAGTTTCTTTATTTCTCTTTTTGTGTGTCTGATTCTATTTGTTTGCATGTCTGGGTTGGTGTTTGCATGTCCAAGTATTTGTCTTTGTTGGTATGAATGTCTAAAGTGTCTGTCTTTCTCTGTTTGTGTGTCTGATTCTATTTGTTTGCATGTCTGGGTTAGTGTTTGCCAGTCCAAGAATTTGTCATTGTTGGTTTGAATGTCTAAAGTGTCTGTCTTTTTCTGTTTGTGTGTCTGATTGTATTTGTTTGCATGTCTGGGTTGGTGTTTGCAAGTCCAAGTATCTGTCTTTATTGGTTTGAATGTCTAAAGTGTGTGTCTATCTCTGTTTGTGTGTCTGATTCTATTTGTTTGCATGTCTGTGTTGGTATTTGCAGGTCCAAGAATTTGTCTTTGTTGGTTTGAATGTCTAAAGTATCTGTCTTTCTCTGTTTGCGTGTCTGATTCTATTTGTTTGCATGTTTGGGTTGGTGTTTGCAAGACCAAGAATTTGTCTTTGTTGGTTTGAATGTCTAAAGTGTCTGTATTTCTCTGTTTGTGTGTCTGATTCTATTTGTTTGCATGTCTGGGTTGGTGTTTGCATGTCCAAGTATTTGTCTTTGTTGGTATGAATGTCTAAAGTGTCTGTCTTTCTCTGTTTATGTTGCTGATTCTATTTGTTTACATGCCTTGGTTGGTGTTTGTCTTTGTTGGTTTGAATGTCTCAAGTGTCTGTATTTCTCTTTTTGTGTGTCTGATTCTATTTGTTTGCATGTCTGGGTTGGTGTTTGCATGTCCAAGTATTTGTCTTTGTTGGTATGAATGTCTAAAGTGTCTGTCTTTCTCTGTTTGTGTGTCTGATTCTATTTGTTTGCATGTCTGGGTTAGTGTTTGCCAGTCCAAGAATTTGTCATTGTTGGTTTGAATGTCTAAAGTGTCTGTCTTTTTCTGTTTGTGTGTCTGATTCTATTTGTTTGCATGTCTGGGTTGGTGTTTGCAAGTCCAAGTATCTGTCTTTGTTTGTTTGAATGTCTAAAGTGTCTGTTTTTCTATGTTTATGTGGCTGATTCTATTTGTTTACATGTCTTGGTTGGTGTTTGCAAGTCCAAGTATTTGTCTTTGTTGGTTTGAATGTTTAAAGTGTCTGTCTTTCTCTGTTTGTGTGTCTGATTCAATTTGTTTGCATGTCTTGGTTGGTGTTTGCATGTCCAAGTATTTGTCTTTGTTGGTTTGAATGTCTATAGTGTATGTCTTTCTTCGTTTACATGTCTGATTCTATTTGTTTGTATGTCTGGGTTGGTTTTTGCAAGTCTAAGTATTTGTCTTTGTTGGTTTGAATGTCTAAAGTGTCTTTATTTCTCTGTTTGTGTCTGATTCTATTTGTTTGCATGTCTGAGTTGGTGTTTGCATGTCTAAGTATTTGTCTTTGTTGGTATGAATGTCTAAAGTGTCTGTCTTTCTCTGTTTATGTTGCTAATTCTATTTGTTTACATGTCTTGGTTGGTGTTTGCAAGTCCAAGAATTTGTCTTTGTTTGTTTGAATGTCTAAAGTGTCTGTTTTTATATGTTTATGTGGCTGAATCTATTTGTTTACATGTCTTGGTTGGTGCTTGCAAGTCCAAGTATTTGTCTTTGTTGGTTTGAATATTTAAAGTGTCTGTCTTTCTCTGTTTGTGTGTCTGATTCTATTTGTTTGCATGTCTGGGTTGATGTTTGCAAGTCCAAGAATTTGTCTCTGTTGGTTTGAATGTCTAAAGTGTATGTCTTTCTTCGTTTACATGTCTGATTCTATTTGTTTGTATGTCTGGTTTGGTGTTTGCAAGTCCAAGTATCTGTCTTTATTGGTTTGAATGTCTAAAGTGTGTGCCTATCTCTGTTTGTGTGTCTGATTCTATTTGTTTGCATGTCTGGGTTGGTGTTTGCATGTCCAAGTCTTTGTCTTTGTTGGTATGAATGTCTAAAGTGTCTGTCTTTCTCTGTCTGTGTGTCTGATTCTATTTGTTTGCTTGTCTGGGTTAGTGTTTGCAAGTCCAAGAATTTGTCATTGTTGGTTTGAATGTCTAAAGTGTCTGTCTTTTTCTGTTTGTGTGTCTGATTCTATTTGTTTGCATGTCTGGGTTGATGTTTGCAAGTCCAAGAATTTGTCTCTGTTGGTTTGAATGTCTAAAGTGTATGTCTCTCTTTGTTTACATGTCTGATTCTATTTGTTTGTATGTCTGGGTTGGTGTTTGCAAGTCCAAGTATTTGTCTTTGTTGGTTTGAATGTCTAAAGTGTCTGTATTTCTCTGTTTGTGTGTCTGATTCTATTTGTTTGCATGTCTGGGTTGGTGTTTGCATGTCCAAGTATTTGTCTTTGTTGGTATGAATGTCTAAAGTGTCTGTCTTTCTCTGTCTGTGTGTCTGATTCTATTTGTTTGCATGTCTGGGTTAGTGTTTGCAAGTCCAAGAATTTGTCATTGTTGGTTTGAATGTCTAAAGTGTCTGTCTTTTTCTGTTTGTGTGTCTGATTCTATTTGTTTGTATGTCTGGGTTGGTGTTTGCAAGTCCAAGTATCTGTCTTTATTGGTTTGAATGTCTAAAGTGTGTGCCTATCTCTGTTTGTGTTTCTGATTCTATTTGTTTGCATGTCTGGGTTGGTGTTTGCAGGTCAAAGAATTTGTCTGAGTTGGTTTGAATGTCTAAAGTGTCTGTCTTTCTCCGTCCATGTGGCTGATTCTATTTGTTTACATGTCTGGGTTGGTGTTTACAAGTCCAAGTATTTGTCTTTTTTGGTTTGAATGTTTAAAGTGTCTGTCTTTCTCTCTTTGTGTGTCTGATTCTATTTGTTTGCATGTCTGGGTTGATGTTTGCAAGTACAAGAATTTGTCTTTGTTGGTTTGAATGTCTAAAGTGTCTGTCTTTCTCTGTTTGTTGTGTCTGATTCTATTTTTTTGCATGTCTGGGTTGGTGTTTTTAAGTCCAAGTATTTGTCTTTGTTGGTTTGAATGTCTAAAGTGTCTGTCTTTCATTGTTTGTGTGTCTGATTCTATTTGTATGCATGTCTTGGTTGGTGTTTGCATGTCCAAGTATTTGTCTTTGTTGGTTTGAATGTGTAAAGTGTATGTCTTTCTTTGTTTACATGTCTGATTCTATTTGTTTGTATGTCTGGGTTGGTGTTTGCAAGTCCAAGTATTTGTCTTTGTTGGTTTGAATGTTTAAAGTGTCTGTCTTTCTCTGTTTGTGTGTCTGATTCAATTTGTTTGCATGTCTTGGTTGGTGTTTGCATGTCCAAGTATTTGTCTTTGTTGGTTTGAATGTCTAAAGTGTATGTCTTTCTTCGTTTACATGTCTGATTCTATTTGTTTGTATGTCTGGGTTGGTTTTTGACAGTCTAAGTATTTGTCTTTGTTGGTTTGAATGTCTAAAGTGTCTGTATTTCTCTGTTTGTGTCTGATTCTATTTGTTTGCATGTTTGAGTTGGTGTTTGCATGTCCAAGTATTTGTCTTTGTTGGTATGAATGTCTAAAGTGTCTGTCTTTCTCTGTTTATGTTGCTGATTCTATTTGTTTACATGTCTTGGTTGGTGTTTGCAAGTCCAAGAATTTGTCTTTGTTTGTTTGAATGTCTAAAGTGTCTGTTTTTATATGTTTATGTGGCTGATTCTATTTGTTTACATGTCTTGGTTGGTGTTTGCAAGTCCAAGTATTTGTCTTTGTTGGTTTGAATATTTAAAGTGTCTGTCTTTCTCTGTTTGTGTGTCTGATTCTATTTGTTTGCATGTCTGGGTTGATGTTTGCAAGTCCAAGAATTTGTCTCTGTTGGTTTGAATGTCTAAAGTGTATGTCTTTCTTTGTTTACATGTCTGATTCTATTTGTTTGTATGTCTGGGTTGGTGTTTGCAAGTCCAAGTATTTGTCTTTGTTGGTTTGAATGTCTAAAGTGTCTGTATTTCTCTGTTTGTGTGTCTGATTCTATTTGTATGCATGTCTTGGTTGGTGTTTGCATGTCCAAGTATCTGTCTTTATTGGTTTGAATGTTTAAAGTGTCTGTCTTTCTCTGTTTGTGTGTCTGATTTTATTTGTTTGCATGTCTGGGTTGATGTTTGCAAGTACAAGAATTTGTCTTTGTTGGTTTGAATGTCTAAAGTGTCTGTCTTTCTCTGTTTACATGTCTGATTCTATTTGTTTGCATGTCTGGGCTGGTGTTTGCAAGTCCAAGAATTTGTCTTTGTTGGTTTGAATGTCTAAAGTGTCTGTCTTTCTCTGTTTACATGTCTGATTCTATTTGTTTGCATGTCTGGGTTGGTGTTTGCAAGTCCAAGTATTTGTCTTTGTTGGTTTGAATGTCTAAAGTGTCTGTCTTTCTCTGTTTGTGTGTCTGATTCTATTTTTTTGCATGTCTGGGTTGGTGTTTTTAAGTCCAAGTATTTGTCTTTGTTGGTTTGAATGTCTAAAGTGTCTGTCTTTCTCTGTTTGTGTGTCTGATTCTATTTGTATGCATGTCTTGGTTGGTGTTTGCATGTCCAAGTATTTGTCTTTGTTGGTTTGAATGTGTAAAGTGTATGTCTTTCTTTGTTTACATGTCTGATTCTATTTGTTTGTATGTCTGGGTTGGTGTCTGTTTTTATATGTTTATGTGGCTGATTCTATTTGTTTACATGTCTTGGTTGGTGTTTGCAAGTCCAAGTATTTGTCTTTGTTGGTTTGAATATTTAAAGTGTCTGTCTTTCTCTGTTTGTGTATCTGATTCTATTTGTTTGCATGTCTTGGTTGATGTTTGCAAGTCCAAGAATTTGTCTCTGTTGGTTTGAATGTCTAAAGTGTATGTCTTTCTTTGTTTACATGTCTGATTCTATTTGTTTGTATGTCTGGGTTGGTGTTTGCAAGTCCAAGTATTTGTCTTTGTTGGTTTGAATGTCTAAAGTGTATGTATTTCTCTGTTTGTGTGTCTGATTCTATTTGTTTGCATGTCTTGGTTGGTGTTTGCATGTCCAAGTATTTGTCTTTGTTGGTTTGAATGTCTAAGGTGTATGTTTTTCTTCGTTTACATGTCTGATTCTATTTGTTTGTATGTCTGGGTTGGTTTTTGCAAGTCTAAGTATTTGTCTTTGTTGGTTTTAATGTCTAAAGTGTCTGTATTTCTCTGTTTGTGTCTGATTCTATTTGTTTGCATGTCTGAGTTGGTGTTTGCATGTCCAAGTATTTGTCTTTGTTGGTATGAATGTCTAAAGTGTCTGTCTTTCTCTGTTTATGTTGCTGATTCTATTTGTTTACATGTCTTGGTTGGTGTTTGCAAGTCCAAGAATTTGTCTTTGTTTGTTTGAATGTCTAAAGTGTCTGTTTTTATATGTTTATGTGGCTGATTCTATTTGTTTACATGTCTTGGTTGGTGTTTGCAAGTCCAAGTATTTGTCTTTGTTGGTTTGAATATTTAAAGTGTCTGTCTTTCTCTGTTTGTGTGTCTGATTCTATTTGTTTGCATGTCTGGGTTGATGTTTGCAAGTCCAAGAATTTGTCTCTGTTGGTTTGAATGTCTAAAGTGTATGTCTTTCTTTGTTTACATGTCTGATTCTATTTGTTTGTATGTCTGGGTTGGTGTTTGCAAGTCCAAGTATTTGTCTTTGTTGGTTTGAATGTCTAAAGTGTCTGTATTTCTCTGTTTGTGTGTCTGATTCTATTTGTATGCATGTCTTGGTTGGTGTTTGCATGTCCAAGTATCTGTCTTTATTGGTTTGAATGTTTAAAGTGTCTGTCTTTCTCTGTTTGTGTGTCTGATTTTATTTGTTTGCATGTCTGGGTTGATGTTTGCAAGTACAAGAATTTGTCTTTGTTGGTTTGAATGTCTAAAGTGTCTGTCTTTCTCTGTTTACATGTCTGATTCTATTTGTTTGCATGTCTGGGCTGGTGTTTGCAAGTCCAAGAATTTGTCTTTGTTGGTTTGAATGTCTAAAGTGTCTGTCTTTCTCTGTTTACATGTCTGATTCTATTTGTTTGCATGTCTGGCTTGGTGTTTGCAAGTCCAAGTATTTGTCTTTGTTGGTTTGAATGTCTAAAGTGTCTGTCTTTCTCTGTTTGTGTGTCTGATTCTATTTTTTTGCATGTCTGGGTTGGTGTTTTTAAGTCCAAGTATTTGTCTTTGTTGGTTTGAATGTCTAAAGTGTCTGTCTTTCTCTGTTTGTGTGTCTGATTCTATTTGTATGCATGTCTTGGTTGGTGTTTGCATGTCCAAGTATTTGTCTTTGTTGGTTTGAATGTGTAAAGTGTATGTCTTTCTTTGTTTACATGTCTGATTCTATTTGTTTGTATGTCTGGGTTGGTGTCTGTTTTTATATGTTTATGTGGCTGATTCTATTTGTTTACATGTCTTGGTTGGTGTTTGCAAGTCCAAGTATTTGTCTTTGTTGGTTTGAATATTTAAAGTGTCTGTCTTTCTCTGTTTGTGTGTCTGATTCTATTTGTTTGCATGTCTTGGTTGATGTTTGCAAGTCCAAGAATTTGTCTCTGTTGGTTTGAATGTCTAAAGTGTATGTCTTTCTTTGTTTACATGTCTGATTCTATTTGTTTGTATGTCTGGGTTGGTGTTTGCAAGTCCAAGTATTTGTCTTTGTTGGTTTGAATGTCTAAAGTGTCTGTCTTTCTCTGTTTGTGTGTCTGATTCTATTTGTTTGCATGTCTTGGTTGGTGTTTGCATGTCCAAGTATTTGTCTCTGTTGGTTTGAATGTCTAAAGTGTATGTCTTTCTTTGTTTACATGTCTGATTCTATTTGTTTGTATGTCTGGGTTGGTGTTTGCAAGTCTAAGTATTTGTCTTTGTTGGTTTTAATGTCTAAAGTGTCTGTATTTCTCTGTTTGTGTCTGATTCTATTTGTTTGCATGTCTGAGTTGGTGTTTGCATGTCCAAGTATGTGTCTTTGTTGGTATGAATGTCTAAAGTGTCTGTCTTTCTCTGTTTATGTTGCTGATTCTATTTGTTTACATGTCTTGGTTGGTGTTTGAAAGTCCAAGAATTTGTCTTTGTTTGTTTGAATGTCTAAAGTGTCTGTTTTTATATGTTTATGTGGCTGATTCTATTTGTTTACATGTCTTGGTTGGTGTTTACAAGTCCAAGTATTTGTCTTTGTTGTTTTGAATATTTAAACTGTCTGTCTTTTTCTGTTTGTGTGTCTGATTCTATTTGTTTGCATGTCTGGGTTGATGTTTGCAAGTCCAAGAATTTGTCTCTGTTGGTTTGAATGTCTAAAGTGTATGTCTTTCTTTGTTTACATGTCTGATTCTATTTGTTTGTATGTCTGGGTTGGTGTTTGCAAGTCCAAGTATTTGTCTTTGTTGGTTTGAATGTCTAAAGTGTCTGTATTTCTCTGTTTGTGTGTCTGATTCTATTTGTTTGCATGTCTGGGTTGGTGTTTGCATGTCCAAGTATTTGTCTTTGTTGGTATGAATGTCTAAAGTGTCTGTCTTTCTCTGTCAGTGTGTCTGATTCTATTTCTTTGCATGTCTGGGTTAGTGTTTGCAAGTCCAAGAATTTGTCATTGTTGGTTTGAATGTCTAAAGTGTCTGTCTTTTTCTGTTTGTGTGTCTGATTCTATTTGTTTGTATGTCTGGGTTGGTGTTTGCAAGTCCAAGTATCTGTCTTTATTGGTTTGAATGTCTAAAGTGTGTGCCTATCTCTGTTTGTGTGTCTGATTCTATTTGTTTGCATGTCTGGGTTGGTGTTTGCAGGTCAAAGAATTTGTCTTTGTTAGTTTGAATGTCTAAAGTGTCTGTCTTTCTCCGTCGATGTGGCTGATTCTATTTGTTTACATGTCTGGGTTGGTGTTTGCAAGTCCAAGTATTTGTCTTTTTTGGTTTGAATGTTTAAAGTGTCTGTCTTTCTCTGTTTGTGTGTCTGATTCTATTTGTTTGCATGTCTGGGTTGATGTTTGCAAGTACAAGAATTTGTCTTTGTTGGTTTGAATGTCTAAAGTGTCTGTCTTTCTCCGTTTATGTGGCTGATTGTATTTGTTTAAATGTCTGGGTTGGTGTTTGCAAGACAAAGTATTTGTCTTTGTTGGTTTGAATGTTTAAAGTGTCTGTCTTTCTCTGTTTGTGTGTCTGATTCTATTTGTTTGCATGTCTGGGCTGGTGTTTGCAAGTCCAAGTATGTGTCTTTGTTGGTTTGAATGTCTAAAGTGTCTGTCTTTCTCTGTTTGTGTGTCTGATTCTATTTTTTTGCATGTCTGGGTTGGTGTTTTTAAGTCCAAGTATTTGTCTTTGTTGGTTTGAATGTCTAAAGTGTCTGTCTTTCTCTGTTTGTGTGTCTGATTCTATTTGTATGTATGTCTTGGTTGGTGTTTGCATGTCCAAGTATTTGTCTTTGTTGGTTTGAATGTCTAAAGTGTATGTCTTTCTTTGTTTACATGTCTGATTCTATTTGTTTGTATGTCTGGGTTGGTGTTTGCAAGTCCAAGTATTTGTCTTTGTTGGTTTGAATGTTTAAAGTGTCTGTCTTTCTCTGTTTGTCTGTCTGATTCAATTTGTTTGCATGTCTTGGTTGGTGTTTGCATGTCCAAGTATTTGTCTTTGTTGGTTTGAATGTCTAAAGTGTATGTCTTTCTTCGTTTACATGTCTGATTCTATTTGTTTGTATGTCTGGGTTGGTTTTTGCAAGTCTAAGTATTTGTCTTTGTTGGTTTGAATGTCTAAAGTGTCTGTCTTTCTCTGTTTGTGTGTCTGATTCTATTTTTTTGCATGTCTGGGTTGGTGTTTGCAAGTCCAAGTATTTGTCTTTGTTGGTTTGAATGTCTAAAGTGTATGTCTTTCTCTGTTTGTGTGTCTGATTCTATTTGTTTGCATGTCTGGGTTGGTGTTTGCATGTCCAAGTATTTGTCTTTGTTGGTATGAATGTCTAAAGTGTCTGTCTTTCTCTGTCTGTGTGTCTGATTCTATTTGTTTGCATGTCTGGGTTAGTGTTTGCAAGTCCAAGAACTTGTCATTGTTGGTTTGAATGTCTAAAGTGTCTGTCTTTTTCTGTTTGTGTGTCTGATTCTATTTGTTTGCATGTCTGGGTTGGTGTTTGCAAGTCCAAGTATCTGTCTTTATTGGTTTGAATGTCTAAAGTGTGTGCCTATCTCTGTTTGTGTGTCTGATTCTATTTGTTTGCATGTCTGGGTTGGTGTTTGCAGGTCAAAGAATTTGTCTTTGTTGGTTTGAATTGCTAAAGTGTCTGTCTTTCTCCGTTTATGTGGCTGATTCTATTTGTTTACATGTCTGGGTTGGTGTTTGCAAGTCCAAGTATTTGTCTTTGTTGGTTTGAATGTCTAAAGTGTCTGTCTTTCTCTGTTTGTGTGTCTGATTCTATTTGTTTGCATGTCTGGGTTGATGTTTGCAAGTACAAGAATTTGTCTTTGTTGGTTTGAATGTCTAAAGTGTCTGTCTTTCTCTGTTTACATGTCTGATTCTAATTATTTGCATGTCTGGGCTGGTGTTTGCAAGTCCAAGTATTTGTCTTTGTTGGTTTGAATGTCTAAAGTGTCTGTCTTTCTCTGTTTGTGTGTCTGATTCTATTTTTTTGCATGTCTGGGTTGGTGTTTTTAAGTCCAAGTATTTGTCTTTCTTGGTTTGAATGTCTAAAGTGTCTGTCTTTCTCTGTTTGTGTGTCTGATTCTATTTGTATGCATGTCTTGGTTGGTGTTTGCATGTCCAAGTATTTGTCTTTGTTGGTTTGAATGTCTAAAGTGTATGTCTTTCTTTGTTTACATGTCTGATTCTATTTGTTTGTATGTCTGGGTTGGTGTTTGCAAGTCCAAGTATTTGTATTTGTTGGTTTGAATGTCTAAAGTGTCTGTATCTCTCTGTTTGTGTGTCTGATTCTATTTGTTTGCATGTCTGGGCTGGTGTTTGCATGTCCAAGTATTTGCCTTTGTTGGTATGAATGTCTAAAGTGTCTGTCTTTCTCTGTTTGTGTGTCTGATTCTATTTGTTTGCATGTCTGGGTTAGTGTTTGCAAGTCCAAGAATTTGTCATTGTTGGTTTGAATGTCTAAAGTGTCTGTCTTTTTCTGTTTGTGTGTCTGATTCTATTTGTTTGCATGTCTGGGTTGGTGTTTGCAAGTCCAAGTATCTGTCTTTATTGGTTTGAATGTCTAAAGTGTCTGTCTCTCTCTGTTTGTGTGTCTGATTCTATTTGTTTGCATGTCTGGGCTGGTGTTTGCATGTCCAAGTATTTGTCTTTGTTGGTTTGAATGTCTAAAGTGTCTGTCTGTCTCTGTTTGTGTGTCTGATTCTATTTGTATGCATGTCTTGGTTGGTGTTTGCATGTACAAGTATTTGTCTTTGTTGGTTTGAATGTGTAAAGTGTATGTCTTTCTTTGTTTACATGTCTGATTCTATTTGTTTGTATGTCTGGGTTGGTGTTTGCAAGTCCAAGTATTTGTCTTTGTTGGTTTGAATGTCTCAAGTGTCTGTATTTCTCTTTTTGTGCGTCTCATTCTATTTGTTTGCATGTCTGGGTTGGTGTTTGCAGGTCCAAGTATTTGCCTTTGTTGGTATGAATGTCTAAAGTGTCTGTCTTTCTCTGTTTGTGTGTCTGATTCTATTTGTTTGCATGTCTGGGTTAGTGTTTGCCAGTCCAAGAATTTGTCATTGTTGGTTTGAATGTCTAAAGTGTGTGTCTATCTCTGTTTGTGTGTCTGATTCTATTTGTTTGCATGTCTGTGTTGGTATTTGCAGGTCCAAGAATTTGTCTTTGTTGGTTTGAATGTCTAAAGTGTCTGTCTTTCTCTTTTTGTGTGTCTGATTCTATTTGTTTGCATGTCTGTGTTGGTATTTGCAGGTCCAAGAATTTGTCTTTGTTGGTTTGAATGTCTAAAGTATCTGTCTTTCTCTGTTTGCGTGTCTGATTCTATTTGTTTGCATGTTTGGGTTGGTGTTTGCAAGACCAAGAATTTGTCTTTGTTGGTTTGAATGTCTAAAGTGTCTGTCTTTCTCTGTTTGTGTGTCTGATTCTATTTGTTTGCATGTCTGGGTTGGTGTTTGCATGTCCAAGTATTTGTCTTTGTTGGTATGAATGTCTAAAGTGTCTGTCTTTCTCTGTTTATGTTGCTGATTCTATTTGTTTACATGCCTTGGTTGGTGTTTGTCTTTGTTGGTTTGAATGTCTCAAGTGTCTGTAATTCTCTTTTTGTGTGTCTGATTCTATTTGTTTGCATGTCTGGGTTGGTGTTTGCAGGTCCAAGAATTTGTCTTTGTTGGTTTGAATGTCTAAAGTGTCTGTCTTTCTCTGTTTGTGTGTCTGATTCTATTTGTTTGCATGTCTGGGTTAGTGTTTGCCAGTCCAAGAATTTGTCATTGTTGGTTTGAATGTCTAAAGTGTCTGTCTTTTTCTGTTTGTGTGTCTGATTCTATTTGTTTGCAGTCGTTCTGGCTAAGTGGACGCGCGCTGGGCTGAGAATCCGTGAATTCGGGTTCGATCCCTGGTGTGGTCAGTTTCTTAGTTTGGGACGCGGGTCAGTGGTGTGACCCTGTAAGCTTAGCCAGAGTCAACCCAGCTCTAAATGGGTACCTGGAGAAATCTGGGGAAGGTAAACAGGAAGGGTTTGCGAAAGCATAGGTTGGCTGGCCCCCAGCCCCCCATTGCACTTCCTGGCTGAAGGGCCACGAAACGGAGATCAGCACCGCCGGTTTGGACCTTAAGGGTCTAGTGCCGCATCCTTTACCTTTTTTATTTGTTTGCATGTCTGGGTTGGTGTTTGCAAGTCCAAGTATCGGTCTTTGTTTGTTTGAATGTCTAAAGTGTCTGTTTTTCTATGTTTATGTGGCTGATTCTATTTGTTTACATGTCTTGGTTGGTGTTTGCAAGTCCAAGTATTTGTCTTTGTTGGTTTGAATGTTTAAAGTGTCTGTCTTTCTCTGTTTGTGTGTCTGATTCAATTTGTTTGCATGTCTTGGTTGGTGTTTGCATGTCCAAGTATTTGTCTTTGTTGGTTTGAATGTCTAAAGTGTATGTCTTTCTTTGTTTACATGTCTGATTCTATTTGTTTGTATGTCTGGGTTGGTTTTTGCAAGTCTAAGTATTTGTCTTTGTTGGTTTGAATGTCTAAAGTGTCTGTATTTCTCTGTTTGTGTCTGATTCTATTTGTTTGCATGTCTGAGTTGGTGTTTGCTTGTCCAAGTATTTGTCTTTGTTGGTATGAATGTCTAAAGTGTCTGTCTTTCTCTGTTTATGTTGCTGATTCTATTTGTTTACATGTCTTGGTTAGTGTTTGCAAGTCCAAGAATTTGTCTTTGTTTGTTTGAATGTCTAAAGTGTCTGTTTTTATATGTTTATGTGGCTGATTCTATTTGTTTACATGTCTTGGTTGGTGTTTGCAAGTCCAAGTATTTGTCTTTGTTGGTTTGAATATTTAAAGTGTCTGTCTTTTTCTGTTTGTGTGTCTGATTCTATTTGTTTGCATGTCTGGGTTGATGTTTGCAAGTCCAAGAATTTGTCTCTGTTGGTTTGAATGTCTAAAGTGTATGTCTTTCTTTGTTTACATGTCTGATTCTATTTGTTTGTATGTCTGGGTTGGTGTTTGCAAGTCCAAGTATTTGTCTTTGTTGGTTTGAATGTCTAAAGTGTCTGTATTTCTCTGTTTGTGTGTCTGATTCTATTTGTTTGCATGTCTGGGTTGGTGTTTGCATGTCCAAGTATTTGTCTTTGTTGGTATGAATGTCTAAAGTGTCTGTCTTTCTCTGTCTGTGTGTCTGATTCTATTTGTTTGCATGTCTGGGTTAGTGTTTGCAAGTCCAAGAATTTGTCATTGTTGGTTTGAATGTCTAAAGTGTCTGTCTTTTTCTGTTTGTGTGTCTGATTCTATTTGTTTGTATGTCTGGGTTGGTGTTTGCAAGTCCAAGTATCTGTCTTTATTGGTTTGAATGTCTAAAGTGTGTGCCTATCTCTGTTTGTGTGTCTGATTCTATTTGTTTGCATGTCTGGGTTGGTGTTTGCAGGTCAAAGAATTTGTCTTTGTTGGTTTGAATGTCTAAAGTGTCTGTCTTTCTCCGTCTATGTGGCTGATTCTATTTGTTTGCATGTCTGGGTTAGTGTTTGCAAGTCCAAGAATTTGTCATTGTTGGTTTGAATGTCTAAAGTGTCTGTCTTTTTCTGTTTGTGTGTCTGATTCTATTTGTTTGCATGTCTGGGTTGGTGTTTGCAAGTCCAAGTATCTGTCTTTATTGGTTTGAATGTCTAAAGTGTGTGCCTATCTCTGTTTGTGTGTCTGATTCTATTTGTTTGCATGTCTGGGTTGGTGTTTGCAGGTCAAAGAATTTGTCTTTGTTGTTTGAATTGCTAAAGTGTCTGTCTTTCTCCGTTTATGTGGCTGATTCTATTTGTTTACATGTCTGGGTTGGTGTTTGCAAGTCCAAGTATTTGTCTTTGTTGGTTTGAATGTTTAAAGTGTCTGTCTTTCTCTGTTTGTGTGTCTGATTCTATTTGTTTGCATGTCTGGGTTGATGTTTGCAAGTACAAGAATTTGTCTTTGTTGGTTTGAATGCCTAAAGTGTCTGTCTTTCTCTGTTTACATGTCTGATTCTATTTATTTGCATGTCTGGGCTGGTGTTTGCAAGTCCAAGTATTTGTCTTTGTTGGTTTGAATGTCTAAAGTGTCTGTCTTTCTCTGTTTGTGTGTCTGATTCTATTTTTTTGCATGTCTGGGTTGGTGTTTTTAAGTCCAAGTATTTGTCTTTCTTGGTTTGAATGTCTAAAGTGTCTGTCTTTCTCTGTTTGTGTGTCTGATTCTATTTGTATGCATGTCTTGGTTGGTGTTTGCATGTCCAAGTATTTGTCTTTGTTGGTTTGAATGTCTAAAGTGTATGTCTTTCTTTGTTTACATGTCTGATTCTATTTGTTTGTATGTCTGGGTTGGTGTTTGCAAGTCCAAGTATTTGTATTTGTTGGTTTGAATGTCTAAAGTGTCTGTATCTCTCTGTTTGTGTGTCTGATTCTATTTGTATGCATGTCTGGGTTGGTGTTTGCAGGTCCAAGTATTTGCCTTTGTTGGTATGAATGTCTAAAGTGTCTGTCTTTCTCTGTTTGTGTGTCTGATTCTATTTGTTTGCATGTCTGGGTTAGTGTTTGCAAGTCCAAGAATTTGTCATTGTTGGTTTGAATATCTAAAGTGTCTGTCTTTTTCTGTTTGTGTGTCTGATTCTATTTGTTTGCATGTCTGGGTTGGTGTTTGCAAGTCCAAGTATCTGTCTTTATTGGTTTGAATGTCTAAAGTGTGTGTCTATCTCTGTTTGTGTGTCTGATTCTATTTGTTTGCATGTCTGGGTTGGTGTTTGCAAGTCCAAGTATTTGTCTTTGTTGGTTTGAATGTCTAAAGTGTCTGTCTTTCTCTGTTTGTGTGTCTGATTCTATTTGTATGCATGTCTTGGTTGGTGTTTGCATGTCCAAGTATTTGTCTTTGTTGGTTTGAATGTGTAAAGTGTATGTCTTTCTTTGTTTACATGTCTGATTCTATTTGTTTGTATGTCTGGGTTGGTGTTTGCAAGTCCAAGTATTTGTCTTTGTTGGTTTGAATGTCTCAAGTGTCTGTATTTCTCTTTTTGTGTGTCTGATTCTATTTGTTTGCATGTCTGGGTTTGTGTTTGCATGTCCAAGTATTTGTCTTTGTTGGTATGAATGTCTAAAGTGTCTGTCTTTCTCTGTTTGTGTGTCTGATTCTATTTGTTTGCATGTCTGGGTTAGCGTTTGCCAGTCCAAGAATTTTTCATTGTTGGTTTGAATGTCTAAAGTGTGTGTCTATCTCTGTTTGTGTGTCTGATTCTATTTGTTTGCATGTCTGTGTTGGTATTTGCAGGTCCAAGAATTTGTCTTTGTTGGTTTGAATGTCTAAAGTGTCTGTCTTTCTCTGTTTGTGTGTCTGATTCTATTTGTTTGCATGTCTGGGTTGGTGTTTGCAAGTCCAAGAATTTGTCTTTGTTGGTTTGAATGTCTAAAGTATCTGTCTTTCTCTGTTTGCGTGTCTGATTCTATTTGTTTGCATGTTTGGGTTGGTGTTTGCAAGACCAAGAATTTGTCTTTGTTGGTTTGAATGTCTAAAGTGTCTGTATTTCTCTGTTTGTGTGTCTGATTCTATTTGTTTGCATGTCTGGGTTGGTGTTTGCATGTCCAAGTATTTGTCTTTGTTGGTATGAATGTCTAAAGTGTCTGTCTTTCTCTGTTTATGTTGCTGATTCTATTTGTTTACATGCCTTGGTTGGTGTTTGTCTTTGTTGGTTTGAATGTCTCAAGTGTCTGTAATTCTCTTTTTGTGTGTCTGATTCTATTTGTTTGCATGTCTGGGTTGGTGTTTGCAGTCCAAGTATTTGTCTTTGTTGGTTTGAATGTCTAAAGTGTCTGTATTTCTCTGTTTGTGTGTCTGATTCTATTTGTTTGCATGTCTGGGTTAGTGTTTGCCAGTCCAAGAATTTGTCATTGTTGGTTTGAATGTCTAAAGTGTCTGTCTTTTTCTGTTTGTGTGTCTGATTCTATTTGTTTGCAGTCGTTCTGGCTAAGTGGACGCGCGCTGGGCTGAGAATCCGTGAATTCGGGTTCGATCCCTGGTGTGGTCAGTTTCTTAGTTTGGGACGCGGGTCAGTGGTGTGACCCTGTAAGCTTAGCCAGAGTCAACCCAGCTCTAAATGGGTACCTGGAGAAATCTGGGGAAGGTAAACAGGAAGGGTTTGCGAAAGCATAGGTTGGCTGGCCCCCAGCCCCCCATTGCACTTCCTGGCTGAAGGGCCACGAAACGGAGATCAGCACCGCCGGTTTGGACCTTAAGGGTCTAGTGCCGCATCCTTTACCTTTTTTGTTTGTTTGCATGTCTGGGTTGGTGTTTGCAAGTCCAAGTATCTGTCTTTGTTGGTTTGAATGTCTAAAGTGTCTGTTTTTCTATGTTTATGTGGCTGATTCTATTTGTTTACATGTCTTGGTTGGTGTTTGCAAGTCCAAGTATTTGTCTTTGTTGGTTTGAATGTTTAAAGTGTCTGTCTTTCTCTGTTTGTGTGTCTGATTCAATTTGTTTGCATGTCTTGGTTGGTGTTTGCATGTCCAAGTATTTGTCTTTGTTGGTTTGAATGTCTAAAGTGTATGTCTTTCTTCGTTTACATGTCTAATTCTATTTGTTTGTATGTCTGGGTTGGTTTTTGCAAGTCTAAGTATTTGTCTTTGTTGGTTTGAATGTCTAAAGTGTCTGTATTTCTCTGTTTGTGTCTGATTCTATTTGTTTGCATGTCTGAGTTGGTGTTTGCATGTCCAAGTATTTGTCTTTGTTGGTATGAATGTCTAAAGTGTCTGTCTTTCTCTGTTTATGTTGCTGATTCTATTTGTTTACATGTCTTGGTTGGTGTTTGCAAGTCCAAGAATTTGTCTTTGTTTGTTTGAATGACTAAAGTGTCTGTTTTTATATGTTTAGGTGGCTGATTCTATTTGTTTACATGTCTTGGTTGGTGTTTGCAAGTCCAAGTATTTGTCTTTATTGGTTTGAATATTTAAAGTGTCTGTCTTTTTCTGTTTGTGTGTCTGATTCTATTTGTTTGCATGTCTGGGTTGATGTTTGCAAGTCCAAGAATTTGTCTCTGTTGGTTTGAATGTCTAAAGTGTATGTCTTTCTTTGTTTACATGTCTGATTCTATTTGTTTGTATGTCTAGGTTGGTGTTTGCAAGTCCAAGTATTTGTCTTTGTTGGTTTGAATGTCTAAAGTGTCTGTATTTCTCTGTTTGTGTGTCTGATTCTATTTGTTTGCATGTCTGGGTTGGTGTTTGCATGTCCAAGTATTTGTCTTTGTTGGTATGAATGTCTAAAGTGTCTGTCTTTCTCTCTCTGTGTGTCTGATTCTATTTGTTTGCATGTCTGGGTTAGTGTTTGCAAGTCCAAGAATTTGTCATTGTTGGTTTGAATGTCTAAAGTGTCTGTCTTTTTCTGTTTGTGTGTCTGATTCTATTTGTTTGTATGTCTGGGTTGGTGTTTGCAAGTCCAAGTATCTGTCTTTATTGGTTTGAATGTCTAAAGTGTGTGCCTATCTCTGTTTGTGTGTCTGATTCTATTTGTTTGCATGTCTGGGTTGGTGTTTGCAGGTCAAAGAATTTGTCTTTGTTGGTTTGAATGTCTAAAGTGTCTGTCTTTCTCCGTCTATGTGGCTGATTCTATTTGTTTACATGTCTGGGTTGGTGTTTGCAAGTCCAAGTATTTGTCTTTTTTGGTTTGAATGTTTAAAGTGTCTGTCTTTCTCTGTTTGTGTGTCTGATTCTATTTGTTTGCATGTCTGGGTTGATGTTTGCAAGTTCAAGAATTTGTCTTTGTTGGTTTGAATGTCTAAAGTGTCTGTCTTTCTCCGTTTATGTGGCTGATTGTATTTGTTTACATGTCTGGGCTGGTGTTTGCAAGTTCAAGTATTTGTCTTTGTTGGTTCGAATGTTTAAAGTGTCTGTCTTTCTCTGTTTGTGTGTCTGATTCTATTTGTTTGCATGTCTGGGCTGGTGTTTGCAAGTCCAAGTATTTGTCTTTGTTGGTTTGAATGTCTAAAGTGTCTGTCTTTCTCTGTTTGTGTGTCTGATTCTATTTTTTTGCATGTCTGGGTTGGTGTTTTTAAGTCCAAGTATTTGTCTTTGTTGGTTTGAATGTCTAAAGTGTCTGTCTTTCTCTGTTTGTGTGTCTGATTCTATTTGTATGCATGTCTTGGATGGTGTTTGCATGTCCAAGTATTTGTCTTTGTTGGTTTGAATGTCTAAAGTGTATGTCTTTCTTTGTTTACATGTCTGATTCTACTTGTTTGTATGTATGGGTTGGTGTTTGCAAGTCCAAGTATTTGTCTTTGTTGGTTTGAATGTTTAAAGTGTCTGTCTTTCTCTGTTTGTGTGTCTGATTCAATTTGTTTGCATGTCTTGGTTGGTGTTTGCATGTCCAAGTATTTGTCTTTGTTGGTTTGAATATTTAAAGTGTCTGTCTTTCTCTGTTTGTGTGTCTGATTCTATTTGTTTGCAAGTCTGGGTTGATGTTTGCAAGTCCAAGAATTTGTCTCTGTTGGTTTGAATGTCTAAAGTGTATGTCTTTCTTTGTTTACATGTCTGATTCTATTTGTTTGTATGTCTGGGTTGGTGTTTGCAAGTCCAAGTATTTGTCTTTGTTGGTTTGAATGTCTAAAGTGTCTGTATTTCTCTGTTTGTGTGTCTGATTCTATTTGTTTGCATGTCTGGGTTGGTGTTTGCATGTCCAAGTATTTGTCTTTGTTGGTATGAATGTCTAAAGTGTCTGTCTTTCTCTGTCTGTGTGTCTGATTCTATTTGTTTGCATGTCTGGGTTAGTGTTTGCAAGTCCAAGAATTTGTCATTGTTGGTTTGAATGTCTAAAGTGTCTGTCTTTTTCTGTTTGTGTGTCTGATTCTATTTGTTTGCATGTCTGGGTTGGTGTTTGCAAGTCCAAGTATCTGTCTTTATTGGTTTGAATGTCTAAAGTGTGTGCCTATCTCTGTTTGTGTGTCTGATTCTATTTGTTTGCATGTCTGGGTTGGTGTTTGCAGGTCAAAGAATTTGTCTTTGTTGGTTTGAATGTCTAAACTGTCTGTCTTTCTCCGTTTATGTGGCTGATTCTATTTGTTTACATGTCTGGGTTGGTGTTTGCAAGTCCAAGTATTTGTCTTTGTTGGTTTGAATGTTTAAAGTGTCTGTCTTTCTCTGTTTGTGTGTCTGATTCTATTTGTTTGCATGTCTGGGTTGATGTTTGCAAGTACAAGAATTTGTCTTTGTTGGTTTGAATGTCTAAAGTGTCTGTCTTTCTCTGTTTACATGTCTGATTCTATTTGTTTGCATGTCTGGGCTGGTGTTTGCAAGTCCAAGTATTTGTCTTTGTTGGTTTGAATGTCTAAAGTGTCTGTCTTTCTCTGTTTGTGTGTCTGATTCTATTTTTTTGCATGTCTGGGTTGATGTTTTTAAGTCCAAGTATTTGCCTTTGTTGGTTTGAATGTCTAAAGTGTCTGTCTTTCTCTGTTTGTGTGTCTGATTCTATTTGTTTGCATGTCTGGGTTGATGTTTGCAAGTCCAAGAATTTGTCTCTGTTGGTTTGAATGTCTAAAGTGTATGTCTTTATTTGTTTACATGTCTGATTCTATTTGTTTGTATGTCTGGGTTGGTGTTTGCAAGTCCAAGTATTTGTCTTTGTTGGTTTGAATGTCTAAAGTGTCTGTATTTCTCTGTTTGTGTGTCTGATTCTATTTGTTTGCATGTCTGGGTTGGTGTTTGCATGTCCAAGTATTTGTCTTTGTTGGTATGAATGTCTAAAGTGTCTGTCTTTCTCTGTTTGTGTGTCTGATTCTATTTGTTTGCATGTCTGGGTTAGTGTTTGCAAGTCCAAGAATTTGTCATTGTTGGTTTGAATGTCTAAAGTGTCTGTCTTTTTCTGTTTGTGTGTCTGATTCTATTTGTTTGCATGTCTGGGTTGGTGTTTGCAAGTCCAAGTATCTGTCTTTATTGGTTTGAATGTCTAAAGTGTGTGTCTATCTCTGTTTGTGTGTCTGATTCTATTTGTATGCATGTCTTGGTTGGTGTTTGCATGTCCAAGTATTTGTCTTTGTTGGTTTGAATGTGTAAAGTGTATGTCTTTCTTTGTTTACATGTCTGATTCTATTTGTTTGTATGTCTGGGTTGGTGTTTGCAAGTCCAAGTATTTGTCTTTGTTGGTTTGAATGTCTCAAGTGTCTGTATTTCTCTTTTTGTGTGTCTGATTCTATTTGTTTGCATGTCTGGGTTGGTGTTTGCATGTCCAAGTATTTGTCTTTGTTGGTATGAATGTCTAAAGTGTCTGTCTTTCTCTGTTTGTGTGTCTGATTCTATTTGTTTGCATGTCTGGGTTAGTGTTTGCCAGTCCAAGGATTTGTCATTGTTGGTTTGAATGTCTAAAGTGTCTGTCTTTTTCTGTTTGTGTGTCTGATTCTATTTGTTTGCATGTCTGGGTTGGTGTTTGCAAGTCCAAGTATCTGTCTTTATCGGTTTGAATGTCTAAAGTGTGTGTCTATCTCTGTTTGTGTGTCTGATTCTATTTGTTTGCATGTCTGTGTTGGTATTTGCAGGTCCAAGAATTTGTCTTTGTTGGTTTGAATGTCTAAAGTGTCTGTCTTTCTCTGTTTGTGTGTCTTATTCTATTTGTTTGCATGTCTGGGTTGATGTTTGCAAGTCCAAGAATTTGTCTTTGTTGGTTTGAATGTCTAAAGTATCGGTCTTTCTCTGTTTGCGTGTCTGATTCTATTTGTTTGCATGTTTGGGTTGGTGTTTGCAAGACCAAGAATTTGTCTTTGTTTGTTTTAATGTCTAAAGTGTCTGTTTTTCTATGTTTATGTGGCTGATTCTATTTGTTTACATGTCTTGGTTGGTGCTTGCAAGTCCAAGTATTTGTCTTTGTTGGTTTGAATGTTTAAAGTGTCTGTCTTTCTCTGTTTGTGTGTCTGATTCGATTTGTTTGCATGTCTTGGTTGGTGTTTGCATGTCCAAGTATTTGTCTTTGTTGGTTTGAATGTCTAAAGTGTATGTCTTTCTTCGTTTACATGTCTGATTCTATTTGTTTGTATGTCTGGGTTGGTGTTTGCAAGTCCAAGTATTTGTCTTTGTTGGTTTGAATGTCTAAAGTGTCTGTATTTCTCTGTTTGTGTGTCTGATTCTATTTGTTTGCATGTCTTGGTTGGTGATTGCATGTCCAAGTATTTGTCTTTGTTGGTATGAATGTCTAAAGTGTCTGTCTTTCTCTGTTTATGTTGCTGATTCTATTTGTTTACATGTCTTGGTTGGTGTTTGCAAGTCCAAGAATTTGTCTTTGTTTGTTTGAATGTCTGAAGTGTCTGTTTTTATATGTTTATGTGAATGATACTATTTGTTTACATGTCTTGGTTGGTGTTTGCAAGTCCAAGTATTTGTCTTTGTTGGTTTGAATATTTAAAGTGTCTGTCTTTCTCTGTTTGTGTGTCTGATTCTATTTGTTTGCATGTCTGGGTTGATGTTTGCAAGTCCAAGAATTTGTCTCTGTTGGTTTGAATGTCTAAAGTGTATGTTTTTCTTTGTTTACATGTCTGATTCTATTTGTTTGTATGTCTGGGTTGGTGTTTGCAAGTCCAAGTATTTGTCTTTGTTGGTATGAATGTCTAAAGTGTCTGTCTTTCTCTGTCTGTGTGTTTGATTCTATTTGTTTGCATGTCTGGGTTAGTGTTTGCAAGTCCAAGAATTTGTCATTGTTGGTTTGAATGTCTAAAGTGTCTGTCTTTTTCTGTTTGTGTGTCTGATTCTATTTGTTTGTATGTCTGGGTTGGTGTTTGCAAGTCCAAGTATCTGTCTTTATTGGTTTGAATGTCTAAAGTGTGTGCCTATCTCTGTTTGTGTGTCTGATTCTATTTGTTTGCATGTCTGGGTTGGTGTTTGCAGGTCAAAGAATTTGTCTTTGTTGGTTTGAATGTCTAAAGTGTCTGTCTTTCTCCGTTTATGTGGCTGATTCTATTTGTTTACATGTCTGGGTTGGTGTTTGCAAGTCCAAGTATTTGTCTTTGTTGGTTTGAATGTTTAAAGTGTCTGTCTTTCTCTGTTTGTGTGTCTGATTCTATTTGTTTGCATGTCTGGGTTGATGTTTGCAAGTACAAGAATTTGTCTTTGTTGGTTTGAATGTCTAAAGTGTCTGTCTTTCTCTGTTTGTGTGTCTGATTCTATTTGTATGCATGTCTTGGTTGGTGTTTGCATGTCCAAGTATTTGTCTTTGTTGGTTTGAATGTCTAAAGTGTATGTCTTTCTTCGTTTACATGTCTGATTCTATTTGTTTGTATGTCTGGGTTGGTGTTTGCAAGTCCAAGTATTTGTCTTTGTTGGTTTGAATGTCTAAAGTGTCTGTCTTTCTCTGTTTGTGTGTCTGATTCTATTTGTTTGCATGTCTGGGTTGGTGTTTGCATGTCCAAGTATTTGTCTTTGTTGGTTTGAATGTCTAAAGTGTCTGTATTTCTCTGTTTGTGTGTCTGATTCTATTTGTTTGCATGTCTGGGTTGTTGTTTGGATGTCCAAGTATTTGTCTTTGTTGGTATGAATGTCTAAAGTGTCTGTCTTTCTCTATCTGTGTGTCTGATTCTATTTGTTTGCATGTCTGGGTTAGTGTTTGCAAGTCCAAGAATTTGTCATTGTTGGTTTGAATGTCTAAAGTGTCTGTCTTTTTCTGTTTGTGTGTCTGATTCTATTTGTTTGCATGTCTGGGTTGGTGTTTGCAAGTCCAAGTATCTGTCTTTATTGGTTTGAATGTCTAAAGTGTGTGTCTATCTCTGTTTGTGTGTCTGATTCTATTTGTTTAAATGTCTGGGTTGGTGTTTGCAAGTCCAAGCATTTGTCTTTGTTGGTTTGAATGTCTAAAGTGTCTGTCTTTCTCTGTTTGTGTGTCTGATTCTATTTGTTTGCATGTCTGGGTTGATGTTTGCAAGTACAAGAATTTGTCTTTGTTGGTTTGAATGTCTAAAGTGTCTGTCTTTCTCTGTTTACATGTCTGATTCTATTTGTTTGTATGTCTGGGCTGGTATTTGCAAGTCCAAGTATTTGTCTTTGTTGGTTTGAATGTCTAAAGTGTCTGTCTTTCTCTGTTTGTGTGTCTGATTCTATTTTTTTGCATGTCTGGGTTGGTGTTTTTAAGTCCAAGTATTTGTCTTTGTTGGTTTGAATGTCTAAAGTGTCTGTCTTTCTCTGTTTGTGTGTCTGATTCTATTTGTTTGCATGTCTGGGTTGATGTTTGCAAGTCCAAGAATTTGTCTCTGTTGGTTTGAATGTCTAAAGTGTATGTCTTTCTTTGTTTACATGTCTGATTCTATTTGTTTGTATGTCTGGGTTGGTGTTTGCAAGTCCAAGTATTTGTCTTTGTTGGTTTGAATGTCTAAAGTGTCTGTATTTCTCTGTTTGTGTGTCTGATTCTATTTGTTTGCATGTCTGGGTTGGTGTTTGCATGTCCAAGTATTTGTCTTTGTTGGTATGAATGTCTAAAGTGTCTGTCTTTCTCTGTTTGTGTGTCTGATTCTATTTGTTTGCATGTCTGGGTTAGTGTTTGCAAGTCCAAGAATTTGTCATTGTTGGTTTGAATGTCTAAAGTGTCTGTCTTTTTCTGTTTGATTGTCTGATTCTATTTGTTTGCATGTCTGGGTTGGTGTTTGCAAGTCCAATTATCTGTCTTTATTGGTTTGAATGTCTAAAGTGTGTGTCTATCTCTGTTTGTGTGTCTGATTCTATTTGTTTGCATGTCTGGGTTGGTGTTTGCAGGTTCAAGTATTTGTCTTTGTTGGTTTGAATGTCTAAAGTGTCTGTCTTTCTCTGTTTGTGTGTCTGATTCTATTTGTACGCATGTCTTGGTTGGTGTTTGCATGTCCAAGTATTTGTCTTTGTTGGTTTGAATGTGTAAAGTGTATGTCTTTCTTTGTTTACATGTCTGATTCTATTTGTTTGTATGTCTGGGTTGGTGTTTGCAAGTCAAAGTATTTGTCTTTGTTGGTTTGAATGTCTCAAGTGTCTGTATTTCTCTTTTTGTGTGTCTGATTCTGTTTGTTTGCATGTCTGGGTTGGTGTTTGCATGTCCAAGTATTTGTCTTTGTTGGTATGAATGTCTAAAGTGTCTGTCTTTCTCTGTTTGTGTGTCTGATTCTATTTGTTTGCATGTCTGGGTTAGTGTTTGCCAGTCCAAGAATTTGTCATTGTTGGTTTGAATGTCTAAAGTGTCTGTCTTTTTCCGTTTGTGTGTCTGATTCTATTTGTTTGCATGCCTGGGTTGGTGTTTGCAAGTCCAAGTATCTGTCTTTATTGGTTTGAATGTCTAAAGTGTGTGTCTATCTCTGTTTGTGTGTCTGATTCTATTTGTTTGCATGTCTGTGTTGGTATTTGCAAGTCAAAGTATTTGTCTTTGTTGGTTTGAATGTCTAAAGTGTCTGTCTTTCTCTGTTTGTGTGTCTGATTCTATTTGTTTGCATGTCTGGGTTGGTGTTTGCAAGTCCAAGAATTTGTCTTTGTTGGTTTGAATGTCTAAAGTATCTGTCTTTCTCTGTTTGCGTGTCTGTTTCTATTTGTTTGCATGTTTGGGTTGGTGTTTGTAAGACCAAGAATTTGTCTTTGTTTGTTTGAATGTCTAAAGTGTCTGTTTTTCTATGTTTATGTGGCTGATTCTATTTGTTTACATGTCTTGGTTGGTGTTTGCAAGTCCAAGTATTTGTCTTTGTTGGTTTGAATGTTTAAAGTGTCTGTCTTTCTCTGTTTGTGTGTCTGATTTTATTTGTTTGCATGTCTTGGTTGGTGTTTGCATGTCCAAGTATTTGTCTTTGTTGGTTTGAATGTCTAAAGTGTATGTCTTTCTTCGTTTACATGTCTGATTCTATTTGTTTGTATGTCTGGGTTGGTGTTTGCAAGTCCAAGTATTTGTCTTTGTTGGTTTGAATGTCTAAAGTGTCTGTATTTCTCTGTTTGTGTGTCTGATTCTATTTGTTTGCATGTCTGGGTTGGTGTTTGCATGTCCAAGTATTTGTCTTTGTTGGTATGAATGTCTAAAGTGTCTGTCTTTCTCTGTTTATGTTGCTATTTGTTTACATGTCTTGGTTGGTGTTTGCAAGTCCAAGAATTTGTCTTTGTTAGTTTGAATGTCTAAAGTGTCTGTTTTTATATGTTTATGGGGCTGATACTATTTCTTTACATGTCTTGGTTGGTGTTTGCAAGTCCAAGTATTTGTCTTTGTTGGTTTGAATATTTAAAGTGTCTGTCTTTCTCTGTTTGTGTGTCTGATTCTATTTGTTTGCATGTCTGGGTTGATGTTTGCAAGTCCAAGAATTTGTCTCTGTTGGTTTGAATGTCTAAAGTGTATGTCTTTCTTTGTTTCCATGTCTGATTCTATTTGTTTGTATGTCTGGGTTAGTGTTTGCAAGTCCAAGTATTTGTCTTTGTTGGTTTGAATGTCTAAAGTGTCTGTCTTTCTCTGTTTGTGTGTCTGATTCTATTTGTTTGCATGTCTGGGTTGGTGTTTGCATTTCCAAGTATTTGTCTTTGTTGGTATGAATGTCTAAAGTGTCTGTCTTTCTCTGTCTGTGTGTCTAATTCTATTTGTTTGCATGTCTGGGTTAGTGTTTGCAAGTCCAAGAATTTGTCATTGTTGGTTTGAATGTCTAAAGTGTCTGTCTTTTTCTGTTTGTGTGTCTGATTCTAGGTGTTTGTATGTCTGGGTTGGTGTTTGCAAGTCCAAGTATCTGTCTTTATTGGTTTGAATGTCTAAAGTGTGTGCCTATCTCTGTTTGTGTGTCTGATCCTATTTGTTTGCATGTCTGGGTTGGTGTTTGCAGGTCAAAGAATTTGTCTTTGTTGGTTTGAATGTCTAAAGTGTCTGTCTTTCTCCGTTTATGTGGCTGATTCTATTTGTTTACATGTCTGGGTTGGTGTTTGCATGTCCAAGTATTTGTCTTTGTTGGTATGAATGTCTAAAGTGTCTGTCTTTCTCTGTCTGTGTGTCTAATTCTATTTGTTTGCATGTCTGGGTTAGTGTTTGCAAGTCCAAGAATTTGTCATTGTTGGTTTGAATGTCTAAAGTGTCTGTCTTTTTCTGTTTGTGTGTCTGATTCTATTTGATTGTATATCTGGGTTGGTGTTTGCAAGTCCAAGTATCTGTCTTTATTGGTTTGAATGTCTAAAGTGTGTGCCTATCTCTGTTTGTGTGTCTGATTCTATTTGTTTGCATGTCTGGGTTGGTGTTTGCAGGTCAAAGAATTTGTCTTTGTTGGTTTGAATGTCTAAAGTGTCTGTCTTTCTCCGTTTATGTGGCTGATTCTATTTGTTTACATGTCTGGGTTGATGTTTGCAAGTACAAGAATTTGTCTTTGTTGGTTTGAATGTCTAAAGTGTCTGTCTTTCTCCGTTTATATGGCTGATTCTATTTGTTTACATGTCTGGGTTGGTGTTTGCAAGTCCAAGTATTTGTCCTTGTTGGTTTGAATGTTTAAAGTGTCTGTCTTTCTCTGTTTGTGGGTCTCATTCTATTTGTTTGCATGTCTGGGCTGGTGTTTGTTAGTCCAAGCATTTGTCTTTGTTGGTTTGAATGTCTAAAGTGTCTGTCTTTCTCTGTTTGTGTGTCTGATTCTATTTGTATGCATGTCTTGGTTGGTGTTTGCATGTCCAAGTATTTGTCTTTGTTGGTTTGAATGTCTAAAGTGTATGTCTTTCTTTGTTTACATGTCTGATTCTATTTGTTTGTATGTCTGGGTTGGTGTTTGCAAGTCCAAGTATTTGTCTTTGTTGGTTTGAATGTCTAAAGTGTCTGTATTTCTCTGTTTGTGTGTCTGATTCTATTTGTTTGCATGTCTGGGTTGGTGTTTGCATGTCCAAGTATTTGTCTTTGTTGGTATGAATGTCTAAAGTGTCTGTCTTTCTCTGTTTGTGTGTCTGATTCTATTTGTTTGCATGTCTGGGTTGGTGTTTGCAGGTCCAAGAATTTTTCTTTGTTGGTTTGAATGTCTAAAGTGTCTGTCTTTCTCCGTTTATGTGGATGATTCTATTTGTTTACATGTCTGGGTTGGTGTTTGCAAGTCCAAGTATTTGTCTTTGTTGGTTTGAATGTTTAAAGTGTCTGTCTTTCTCTGTTTGTGTGTCTGATTCTATTTGTTTCATGTCTGGGTTGATGTTTGCAAGTCCAAGAATTTGTCTTTGTTGGTTTGAATGTCTAAAGTGTCTGTCTTTATCTATTTACATGTCTGATTCTATTTATTTGCATGTCTGGGTTGGTGTTTTTAGGTCCAAGTATTTGTCTTTGTTGGTTTGAATGTCTAAAGTGTCTGTCTTTCTCTGTTTGTGTGTCTGATTCTATTTGTATGCATGTCTTGGTTGGTGTTTGCATGTCCAAGTATTTGTCTTTGTTGGTTTGAATGTCTAAAGTGTCTGTCTTTCTCTGTTTGTGTGTCTGATTTTATTTGTTTGCATGTCTGGGTTGGTGTTTGTAAGTCCAAGAATTTGTCTTTGTTGGTTTGAATGTCTAAAGTGTCTGTCTTTCTCTGTTTGTGTGTCTGATTCTATTTGAATGCATGTCCGGGTTGGTGTTTGCAAGTCCAAGTATTTGTCTTTGTTGGTTTGAATGTCTAAAGTATCTGTCTTTCTCTGTTTGCGTGTCTGATTCTAATTGTTTGCATGTTTGGGTTGGTGTTTGCAAGACCAAGAATTTGTCTTTGTTTGTTTGAATGTCTAAAGTGTCTGTTTTCTATGTTTATGTGGCTGATTCTATTTGTTTACATTTCTTGGTTGGTGTTTGCAAGTCCAAGTATTTTTCTTTGTTGGTTTGAATGTTTACAGTGTCTGTTTTTCTCTGTTTGTGTGTCTGATTCTATTTGTATGCATGTCTTGTTTGGTGTTTGCATGTCCAAGTATTTTTCTTTGTTGGTTTGAATGTCTAAAGTGTATGTCTTTCTTTGTTTACATGTCTGATTCTATTTGTTTGTATGTCTGGGTTGGTGTTTGTAGGTCAAAGAATTTGTCTTTGTTGGTTTGAATGTCTAAAGTGTCTGTCTTTCTCCGTTTATGTGGCTGATTCTATTTGTTTACATGTCTGGGTTGGTGTTTGCAAGTCCAAGTATTTGTCTTAGTTGGTTTGAATGTTTAAAGTGTCTGTCTTTCTCTGTTTGTGTGTCTGATTCTATTTGTTTGCATGTCTGGGTTGATGTTTGCAAGTCCAAGTATTTGTCTTTGTTGCTTTGAATGTCTAAAGTGTCTGTCTTTCTCCGTTTATGTGGCTGATTCTATTTGTTTACATGTCTGGGTTGGTGTTTGCAAGTCCAAGTATTTGTCTTTGTTGGTTTGAATGTCTAAAGCGTCTGTCTTTCTCTGTTTGTGTGTCTGATTCTATTTTTTTGCATGTCTGGGTTGGTGTTTTTAAGTCCAAGTATTTGTCTTTGTTGGTTTGAATGTCTAAAGTGTCTGTCTTTCTCTGTTTGTGTGTCTGATTCTATTTGTATGCATGTCTTGGTTGGTGTTTGCATGTCCAAGTATTTGTCTTTGTTGGTTTGAATTTCTAAAGTGTATGTCTTTCTTTGTTTACATGTCTGATTCTATTTGTTTGTATGTCTGGGTTGGTGTTTGCAAGTCCAAGTATTTGTCTTTGTTGGTTTGAATGTCTAAAGTGTCTGTATTTCTCTGTTTGTGTGTCTGATTCCATTTGTTCGCATGTCTGGGTTAGTGTTTGAAAGTGCAAGAATTTGTCATTGTTGGTTTGAATGTCTAAAGTGTCTGTCTTTTTCTGTTTGTGTGTCTGATTCTATTTGTTTGCATGTCTGGGTTGGTGTTTGCAAGTCCAAGTATCTGTCTTTATTGGTTTGAATGTCTAAAGTGTGTGTCTATCTCTGTTTGTGTGTCTGATTCTATTTGTTTGCATGTCTGGGTTGGTGTTTGCAGGTCCAAGAATTTGTCTTTGTTGGTTTGAATGTCTAAAGTGTCTGTCTTTCTCCGTTTATGTGGATCATTCTATTTGTTTACATGTCTGGGTTGGTGTTTGCAAGTCCAAGTATTTGTCTTTGTTGGTTTGAATGTTTAAAGTGTCTGTCTTTCTCTGTTTGTGTGTCTGATTCTTCTTGTTTCATGTCTGGGTTGATGTTTGCGAGTCCAAGAATTTGTCTTTGTTGGTTTGAATGTCTAAAGTGTCTGTCTTTCTCTGTTTACATGTCTGATTCTATTTATTTGCATGTCTGGGTTGGTGTTTGCAAGTCCAAGAATTTGCCTTGTTGGTTTGAATGTCTAAAGTGCCTGTCTTTCTCAGTTTGTGTGTCTGATTCTATTTTTTTGCATGTCTGGGTTGGTGTTTGCAAGTCCAAGAATTTCTCTTTGTTGGTTTGAATGTCTAAAGTGTCTGTCTTTCTCTGTTTGTGTGTCTGATTCTATTTGTTTGCATGTCTGGGTTGGTGTTTGCAAGTCCAAGAATTTGTCTTTGTTGGTTTGAATGTTTAAAGTGTCTCTCTTTCTCTGTTTGTGTCTCTGATTCTATTTGAATGCATGTCTGGGTTGGTGTTTGCAAGTCCAAGTATTTGTCTTTGTTGGTTTGAATGTCTAAACTGTCTGTCTTTCTCTGTTTGTTTGTCTGATTCTATTTGTTTGCATGTCTGGGTTGGTGTTTGCAAGTCCAAGAATTTGTCTTTGTTTGTTTGAATGTCTAAAGTGTCTGTTTTTCTATGTTTATGTGGCTGATTCTATTTGTTTACATGTCTTGGTTGGTGTTTGCATGTCCAAGTATTTGTCTTTGTTGGTATGAATGTCTAAAGTGTCTGTCTTTCTCTGTCTGTGTGTCTAATCCTATTTGTTTGCATGTCTGGGTTAGTGTTTGCAAGTCCAAGAATTTGTCATTGTTGGTTTGAATGTCTAAAGTGTCTGTCTTTTTCTGTTTGTGTGTCTGATTCTATTGATATGTATGTCTGGGTTGGTGTTTGCAAGTCCAAGTATCTGTCTTTATTGGTTTGAATGTCTAAAGTGTGTGCCTATCTCTGTTTGTGTGTCTGATTCTATTTGTTTGCATGTCTGGGTTGGTGTTTGCAGGTCAAGAATTTGTCTTTGTTGGCTTGAATGTCTAAAGTGTCTGTCTTTCTCCGTTTATGTGGCTGATTCTATTTGTTTACATGTCTGGGTTGATTTTTGCAAGTACAAGAATTTGTCTTTGTTGGTTTGAATGTCTAAAGTGTCTGTCTTTCTCCGTTTATGTGGCGGATTCTATTTGTTTACATGTCTGGGTTGGTGTTTGCAAGTCCAAGTATTTGTCCTTGTTGGTTTGAATGTTTAAAGTGTCTGTCTTTCTCTGTTTGTGTGTCTGATTCTATTTGTTTGCATGTCTGGGCTGGTGTTTGCAAGTCCAAGTATTTGTCTTTGTTGGTTTGAATGTCTAAAGTGTCTGTCTTTCTCTGTTTGTGTGTCTGATTCTATTTTTTTTTGCATGTCTGGGTTGGTGTTTTTAAGTCCAAGTATTTGTCTTTGTTGGTTTGAATGTCCAAAGTGTCTGTCTTTCTCTGTTTGTGTGTGATTCTATTTGTATGCATGTCTTGGTTGGTGTTTGCATGTCCAAGTATTTGTCTTTGTTGGTTTGAATGTCTAAAGTGTATGTCTTTCTTTGTTTACATGTCTGATTCTATTTGTTTGTATGTCTGGGCTGGTGTTTGCAAGTCCAAGTATTTGTCTTTGTTGGTTTGAATGTCCAAAGTGTCTGTATTTCTCTGTTTGTGTGTCTGATTCTATTTGTTTGCATGTCTGGGTCGGTGTTTGCATGTACAAGTATTTGTCTTTGTTGGTATGAATGTCTAAAGTGTCTGTCTTTCTCTGTTTGTGTGTCTGATTCTATTTGTTTGCATGTCTGGGTTAGTGTTTGCAAGTCCAAGAATTTGCCATTGTTGGTTTGAATGTCTAAAGTGTCTGTCTTTTTCTGTTTGTGTGTCTGATTCTATTTGTTTGCATGTCTGGGTTGGTGTTTGCAAGTCCAAGTATCTGTCTTTATTGGTTTGAATGCCTAAAGTGTGTGTCTATCTCTGTTTGTGTGTCTGATTCTATTTGTTTGCATGTCTGGGTTGGTGTTTGCAGGTCCAAGAATTTGTCTTTGTTGGTTTGAATGTCTAAAGTTTCTGTCTTTCTCCGTTTATGTGGATGATTCTATTTGTTTACATGTCTGGGTTGGTGTTTGCAAGTCCAAGTATTTGTCTTTTTTGGTTTGAATGTTTAAAGTGTCTGTCTTTCTCTGTTTGTGTGTCTGATTCTATTTGTTTGCATGTCTGGGTTGATGTTTGCAAGTCCAAGAATTTGTCTCTGTTGGTTTGAATGTCTAAAGTGTATGTCTTTCTCTGTTTACATGTCTGATTCTATTTATTTGCATGTCTGGGTTGGTGTTTGCAAGTCCAAGTATTTGTCTTTGTTGGTTTGAATGTCTAAAGTGTGTGCCTATCTCTGTTTGTGTGTCTGATTCTATTTGTTTGCATGTCTGGGTTGGTGTTTGCAGGTCAAAGAATTTGTCTTTGTTGGTTTGAATGTCTAAAGTGTCTGTCTTTCTCCGTCTATGTGGCTGATTCTATTTGTTTAAATGTCTGGGTTGGTGTTTGCAGGTCCAAGAATTTGTCTTTGTTGGTTTGAATGTCTAAAGTTTCTGTCTTTCTCCGTTTATGTGGATGATTCTATTTGTTTACATGTCTGGGTTGGTGTTTGCAAGTCCAAGTATTTGTCTTTGTTGGTTTGAATGTCTAAAGTGTCTGTCTTTCTCTGTTTGTGTGTCTGATTCTATTTGTTTGCGTGTCTGGGTTGATGTTTGCAAGTACAAGAATGTGTCTTTGTTGGTTTGAATGTCTAAAGTGTCTGTCTTTCTCTGTTTACATGTCTGATTCTATTTATTTGCATGTCTGGGCTGGTGTTGGCAAGTCCAAGTATTTGTCTTTGTTGGTTTGAATGTCTAAAGTGTCTGTCTTTCTCTGTTTGTGTGTCTGATTCTATTTGTTTGCATGTCTGGGTTGGTGTTTTTAAGTCCAAGCATTTGTCTTTGTTGGTTTGAATGTCTAAAGTGTCTGTCTTTCTCTGTTTGTGTGTCTGATTCTATTTGTTTGCATGTCTGGGTTGATGTTTGCAAGTCCAAGAATTTGTCTCTGTTGGTTTGAATGTCTAAAGTGTATGTCTTTCTTTGTTTACATGTCTGATTCTATTTGTTTGTATGTCTGGGTTGGTGCTTACGAGTCCAAGTATTTGTCTTTGTTTGTTTGAATGTCTAAAGTGTCTGTATTTCTCTATTTGTGTGTCTGATTCTATTTGTTTGCATGTCTGGGTTGGTGTTTGCATGTCCAAGTATTTGTCTTTGTTGGTATGAATGTCTAAAGTGTCTGTCTTTCTCTGTTTGTGTGTCTGATTCTATTTGTTTGCATGTCTGGGTTAGTGTTTGCAAGTCCAAGAATTTGTCATTGTTTGTTTGAATGTCTAAAGTGTCTGTCTTTTTCTGTTTGTGTGTCTGATTCTATTTGTTTGCATGTCTGGGTTGGTGTTTGCAAGTCCAAGTATCTGTCTTTATTGGTTTGAATGTCTAAAGTGTGTGTCTATCTCTGTTTGTGTGTCTGATTCTATTTGTTTGCATGTCTGGGTTGGTGTTTGCAGGTCCAAGTATTTGTCTTTGTTGGTTTGAATGTCTAAAGTGTCTGTCTTTCTCTGTTTGTGTGTCTGATTCTATTTGTATGCATGTCTTGGTTGGTGTTTGCATGTCCAAGTATTTTTCTTTGTTTGTTTGAATGTGTAAAGTGTATGTCTTTCTTTGTTTACATGTCTGATTCTATTTGTTTGTATGTCTGGGTTGGTGTTTGCAAGTCCAAGTATTTGTCTTTGTTGGTTTGAATGTCTCAAGTGTCTGTATTTCTCTTTTTGTGTGTCTGATTCTATTTGTTTGCATGTCTGGGTTGGTGTTTGCATGTCCAAGTATTTGTCTTTGTTGGTATGAATGTCTAAAGTGTCTGTCTTTTTCTGTTTGTGTGTCTGATTCTATTTGTTTGCATGTCTGGGTCGGTGTTTGCAAGTCCAAGTATCTGTCTTTATTGATTGAATGTCTAAAGTGTGTGTCTATCTCTGTTTGTGTGTCTGATTCTATTTGTTTGCATGTCTGTGTTGGTATTTGCAGGTCCAAGAATTTGTCTTTGTTGGTTTGAATGTCTAAAGTGTCTGTCTTTCTCTGTTTGTGTGTCTGATGGTATTTGTTTGCATGTCTGGGTTGGTGTTTGCAAGTCCAAGAATTTGTCTTTGTTGGTTTGAATGTCTAAAGTATCTGTCTTTCTCTGTTTGCGTGTCTGATTCTATTTGTTTGCATGTTTGGGTTGGTGTTTGCAAGACCAAGAATTTGTCTTTGTTTGTTTGAATGTCTAAAGTGTCTGTTTTTCTATGTTTATGTGGCTGATTCTATTTGTTTACATGTCTTGGTTGGTGTTTGCAAGTCCAAGTATTTGTCTTTGTTGGTTTGAATGTTTAAAGTGTCTGTCTTTCTCTGTTTGTGTGTCTGATTCTATTTGTTTGCATGTCTTTGTTGGTGTTTGCATGTCCAAGTATTTGTCTTTGTTGGTTTGAATGTCTAAAGTGTATGTCTTTCTTCGTTTACATGTCTGATTCTATTTGTTTGTATGTCTGGGTTGGTGTTTGCAAGTCCAAGTATTTGTCTTTGTTGGTTTGAATGTCTAAAGTGTCTGTATTTCTCTGTTTGTGTGTCTGATTCTATTTGTTTGCATGTCTGGGTTGGTGTTTGCATGTCCAAGTATTTGTCTTTGTTGGTATGAATGTCTAAAGTGTCTGTCTTTCTCTGTTTATGTTGCTGATTCTATTTGTTTACATGTCTTGGTTGGTGTTTGCAAGTCCAAGAATTTGTCTTTGTTTGTTTGAATGTCTAAAGTGTCTGTTTTTATATGTTTATGTGGCTGATACTATTTGTTTACATGTCTTGGTTGGTGTTTGCAAGTCCAAGTATTTGTCTTTGTTGGTTTGAATATTTAAAGTGTCTGTCTTTCTCTGTTTTTGTGTCTGATTCTATTTGTTTTCATTTCTGGGTTGATGTTTACAAGTCCAAGAATTTGTCTCTGTTGGTTTGAATGTCTAAAGTGTATGTCTTTCTTTGTTTTCATGTCTGATTCTATTTGTTTGTATGTCTGGGTTGGTGTTTGCAAGTCCAAGTATTTGTCTTTGTTGGTTTGAATCTCTAAAGTGTCTGTATTTCTCTGTTTGTGTGTCTGATTCTATTTGTTTGCATGTCTGGGTTGGTGTTTGCATGTCCAAGTATTTGTCTTTGTTGGTATGAATGTCTAAAGTGTCTGTCTTTCTCTGTCTGTGTGTCTAATTCTATTTGTTTGCATGTCTGGGTTAGTGTTTGCAAGTCCAAGAATTTGTCATTGTTGGTTTGAATGTCTAAAGTGTCTGTCTTTTTCTGTTTGTGTGTCTGATTCTATTTGTTTGTATGTCTGGGTTGGTGTTTGCAAGTCCAAGTATCTGTCTTTATTGGTTTGAATGTCTAAAGTGTGTGCCTATCTCTGTTTGTGTGTCTGATTCTATTTGTTTGCATGTCTGGGTTGGTGTTTGCAGGTCAAAGAATTTGTCTTTGTTGGTTTGAATGTCTAAAGTGTCTGTCTTTCTCCGTTTATGTGGCTGATTCTATTTGTTTACATGTCTGGGTTGGTGTTTGCATGTCCAAGTATTTGTCTTTGTTGGTATGAATGTCTAAAGTGTCTGTCTTTCTCTGTCTGTGTGTCTAATTCTATTTGTTTGCATGTCTGGGTTAGTGTTTGCAAGTCCAAGAATTTGTCATTGTTGGTTTGAATGTCTAAAGTGTCTGTCTTTTTCTGTTTGTGTGTCTGATTCTATTTGTTTGTATGTCTGGGTTGGTGTTTGCAAGTCCAAGTATCTGTCTTTATTGGTTTGAATGTCTAAAGTGTGTGCCTATCTCTGTTTGTGTGTCTGATTCTATTTGTTTGCATGTCTGGGTTGGTGTTTGCAGGTCAAAGAATTTGTCTTTGTTGGTTTGAATGTCTAGAGTGTCTGTCTTTCTCCGTTTATGTGGCTGATTCTATTTGTTTACATGTCTGGGTTGATGTTTGCAAGTACAAGAATTTGTCTTTTGTTGGTTTGAATGTCTAAAGTGTCTGTCTTTCTCCGTTTATGTGGCTGATTCTATTTGTTTACATGTCTGGGTTGGTGTTTGCAAGTCCAAGTATTTGTCCTTGTTGGTTTGAATGTTTAAAGTGTCTGTCTTTCTCTGTTTGTGTGTCTGATTCTATTTGTTTGCATGTCTGGGCTGGTGTTTGCAAGTCCAAGTATTTGTCTTTGTTGGTTTGAATGTCTAAAGTGTCTGTCTTTCTCTGTTTGTGTGTCTGATTCTATTTGTTTGCATGTTTGGGTTGGTGTTTGCAAGACCAAGAATTTGTCTTTGTTTGTTTGATTGTCTAAAGTGTCTGTCTTTCTCTGTTTGTGTGTCTGATTCTATTTGTTTGCATGTCTGGGTTGGTGTTTGCAAGTCCAAGAATTTGTCTTTGTTGGTTTGAATGTCTAAAGTATCTGTCTTTCTCTGTTTGCGTGTCTGATTCTATTTGTTTGCATGTTTGGGTTGGTGTTTGCAAGACCAAGAATTTGGTCTTTCTTTGTTTACATGTCTGATTCTATTTGTTTGTATGTCTGGGTTGGTGTTTGCAGGTCAAAGAATTTGTCTTTGTTGGTTTGAATGTCTAAAGTGTCTGTCTTTCTCCGTTTATGTGGCTGATTCTATTTGTTTACATGTCTGGGTTGGTGTTTGCAAGTCCAAGTATTTGTCTTAGTTGGTTTGAATGTTTAAAGTGTCTGTCTTTCTCTGTTTGTGTGTCTGATTCTATTTGTTTGCATGTCTGGGTTGATGTTTGCAAGTCCAAGTATTTGTCTTTGTTGGTTTGAATGTCTAAAGTGTATGTCTTTCTCCGTTTATGTGGCTGATTCTATTTGTTTACATGTCTGGGTTGGTGTTTGCAAGTCGAAGCATTTGTCTTAGTTGGTTTGAATGTCTAAAGTGTCTGTCTTTCTCTGTTTGTGTGTCTGATTCTATTTTTTTGCATGTCTGGGTTGGTGTTTTTAAGTCTAAGTATTTGTCTTTGTTGGTTTGAATTTCTAAAGTGTATGTTTTTCTTTGTTTACATGTCTGATTCTATTTGTTTGTATGTCTGGGTTGGTGTTTGCAGGTCAAAGTATTTGTCTTTGTTGGTTTGAATGTCTAAAGTGTCTGTATTTCTCTGTTTGTGTGTCTGATTCTATTTGTTTGCATGTCTGGGATGGTGTTTGCATGTCCAAGTATTTGTCTTTTTTGGTATGAATGTCTAAAGTTTCTGTCTTTCTCTGTTTGTGTGTCTGATTCTATTTGTTCGCATGTCTGGGTTAGTGTTTGAAAGTCCAAGAATTTGTCATTGTTGGTTTGAATGTCTAAAGTGTCTGTCTATTTCTGTTTGTGTGTCTGATTCTATTTGTTTGCATGTCTGGGTTGGTGTTTGCAAGTCCAAGTATCTGTCTTTATTGGATTGAATGTCTAAAGTGTCTGTCTTTCTCTGTTTGTGTGTCTGATTCTATTTGTTTGCATGTCTGGGTTGGTGTTTGCAGGTCCAAGAATTTGTCTTTGTTGGTTTGAACGTCTAAAGTGTCTGTCTTTCTCCGTTTATGTGGATGATTCTATTTGTTTACATGTCTGGGTTGGTGTTTGCAAGTCCAAGTATTTTTCATTGTTGGTTTGAATGTTTAAAGTGTCTGTTTAAAGTGTATAGTATATATACTATACTGTACCCCCCCCCCCGTTCCAGCTGATATTGTCGTTTCAGTAATTTTTCTTCTGTAATTTTCAGTATTAAATTTCTAAAGCTTTTAACCGGACAACTTACTCGTAATTCCAAAAGTAAAATATATTGTAACCTACAATTTTATACACTAAGTCTAAGTTTAAAATATTATATTCTGTTGAGTCCCGTTTTATTTTTAAAAATGGATAAACCCACAAGCTAATTAATATCAGCTAGGAGTATTCAATCCCTCAATTAGTATGTAAAATTATTAACTATTTTTCGAAGTCCTATATTTGCTCTATCTTCATTATTTTGCTGAAATGCTTCGATGATTAAAAACTCACAATAGACAGGAAACATATAAAATTTTAGATTTTGAACATTTAAGGCTTATTTTTTACTGTACAACTAAAAATTAAAAATGGCTTATGTAGTTATACAAAAACGTATATATTAACTTGGCAATTGCGTGTCACCGAAGAACACTAGTTTTCTCTTCTAGATAAAACAATTTTAGACAGGTTCTACTGACTGTAAAGTTGTCAAAGAAACATTACTATTAGCGAACCTGAAAGAATCCATCACATTTAATCGAGTTCTTTTAATGTTTCTATTAATCGCGAGAGGTTTCTATATTGTGGCTCGGTGCGCCACAATATATATATTGTGTTATATATATATATTCTGGGCCACAATATATATATTGTGGGCTATAGTTCACTTAGCGTGACGCGCCACGCTAAGTGAACCTAAATGAACCTAACATGAATACAGTTACTTGAAAAAAAGGTTGGTATTGCAAACAAAGACAAATATTTGGACATGCAAACACCAACCCAGACATGCACACAAATAGAACCTGACACACAAACAGAGAAAGACAGACACTTTAAACATTCAAACCAACAAAGACAAGTTCTTGGACTTGCAAACACCAACCCAGACATGCAAACAAATAGAATAAGGCACACAAACAGAGAAAGACAGACACTTTGGACATTCAAACCAACAAAGACAAATACATGGACTTGCAAACATCAACCCAGACATGCAAACAAGTAGGATCAGACACACAAACAGAGAAAGACAGACACTTTAAACATTCAAACCAACAAAGACAAATACTTGGACTTGCAAACACCAACCCAGACACGTAAACCAATAGAATCAGCCACATAAACGGAGAAAGACAGACCCATTAGACATTCAAACCAAGAAAGACAAATTCTTGGACTTGCAAACACCAACCCAGACATACAATCAAATAGAATCAGACACACAAACAGAGAAAGACAGACACTTTAGACATTCAAACCAGCAATGACAAATTCTTGGACTTGCAAACACCAACCCAGACATGCAAACAAATAGAATAAGACACACAAACAGAGAAATACAGACACTTTAGACATTCAAACCAACAAAGACAAAAACTTGGACTTGCAAACACCAACCCAGACATACAAACAAATAGAATCAGACATGTAAACAAAGAAAGACATACACTTTAGACATTAAAACCAACAGAGACAGATTCTTGGACTTGCAAACATCACCCCAGACATGCAAACAAATAGAATCAGACACATAAACAGAGAAAAACAGACACTTTAGACATTCAAACCAACAAAGACAAATACTTGGACTTAAAAACACCAACCCAGTCATGCAAAAAAATAGAATCAGACACACAAACAGAGAAAGACAGACACTTTAGACATTCAAACCAACAAAGACAAATACTTGGACTTGCAAACACCAACCCAGACATGCAAACAAATAGAATCAGACATGTAAACAGAGAAAGACCGACACTTTAGACATTCAAACCAACAAAGACAAATTCTTGGACTTGCAAACATCAACCCAGACATGCAAACAAATAGAATCAGACACACAAACAGAGAAAGAAAGACACTTTAAACATTCAAACCAACAAAGACAAATACTTGGACTTGCAAACACCAACCCAGACATGTAAACAAATAGAATCAGCCACATAAACGGAGATAGACACACAGTTTAGACTTTCAAACCAACAAAGACAAATACTTGGACTTGCAAACACCAACCCAGACATGCAAACAAATAGAATCAGACACACAAACAGAAAAAGACAGACACTTTAGACCTTCAAACCAACAATGACAAATTCTTGGACTTGCAAACACTAACACAGACATGCAAACAAATAGAATCAGACACACAAACAGAGAGAGACAGACACTTTAGACATTCATACCAACAAAGACAAATTCTTGGACTTGCAAACACCAACCCAGACATGCAAACAAATAGAATCAGACACACAAACAGAGAAATACCGACACTTTAGACATTCAAACCAACAAAGACAAATACTTGGACTTGCAAACACCAACCCAGACATACAAACAAATAGAATCAGACATGTAAACAAAGAAAGACATACACTTTAGACATTCAAACCAACAGAGACAAATTCTTGGACTTGAAAACATAAACCCAGACATGCAAACAAATAGAATCAGACACACAAACAGAGAAAAACAGACACTTTAAACATTCAAACCAACAAAGACAAATACTTGGACTTGCAAACACCAACCAAGACATGTAAACAAAGAGAATCAGCCACATAAACAGAGAAAAACAGACACTTTAGACATTCAAACAAACAAAGACAAATTCTTGGTCTTGCAAACACCAACCCAAACATGCAAACAAATAGAATCAGACACGCAAACAGAGAAAGACAGATACTTTAGACATTCAAACCAACAAAGACAAATTCTTGGACTTGCAAACACCAACCCAGACATGCAAACAAATAGAATCAGACACACAAACAGAGAAAGACAGACAGTTTAGACATTCAAACCAACAAAGACAAATACTTGGACTTGCAAACACCAACCCAGACATGCATTCAAATAGAATCAGACACAAAAACAGAGAAAGACAGACACTTTAGACATTCAAACCAAAAAAGACAAATTCTTGGACTTGCAAACACCAACCCAGACATGCAAACAAATAAAATCAGACACACAAACAGAGAAAGACAGAAACTTTAGACATTCAAACCAACAAAGACAAATACTTGGACATGCAAACACCAACCAAGACATGCATACAAATAGAATCAGACACACAAACAGAGAAAGACAGACACTTTAGACATTCAAACCAACAAAGACAAATACTTCGACTTGCAAACACCAACCCAGACATGCAAACAAATAGAATCAGACATGTAAACAGAGAAAGACAGACACTTTAGACATTCAAACCAACAAAGACAAATTCTTAGACTTGCAAACATCAACCCAGACATGCAAACGAATAGAATCAGACACAAACAGAGAAAGACAGACACTTTAAACAATCAAACCAACAAAGACATTTACTTGGACTTGCAAACACTAACCCAGACATGTAAACAAATAGAATCATCCACATAAACGGAGAAAGACAGACGCTTTAGACATTCAAACCAACAAAGACAAATTCTTGGACCTGCAAACACCAACCCAGACATGCAAACAAATAGAATCAGACACACAAACAGAGATAGACACACACTTTAGACATTCAAACCAATAAAGACAGATACTTGGACTTGCAAACTCCAACCCAGACATGCAAACAAATAGAATCAGACACACAAACAGAAAAAGACAGACACTTTAGACATTCAAACCAACAGTGACAAATTCTTGGACTTGCAAACACTAATCCAGACATGCAAACAAATAGAATCAGACACACAAACAGAAAGACAGACACTTTAGACATTCATACCAACAAAGACAAATACTTGGACATACAAACACCAATCCAGGCATGCAAACAAATAGAATCAGACACACAAACAGAGAAAGACAGACACTTTAGACATTCAAACCAACAAAGACAAATACTTGGACTGAAAAACACCAACCCAGACATACAAACAAATAGAATCAGACATGTAAACAAAGAAAGACATACACTTTAGACATTCAGTCCAACAAAGACAAATACTTGGACATGCAAACACCAACCAAGACATGCATACAAATAGAATCAGACACACAATCAGAGAAAGACAGACACTTTAGACATTCAAACCAACAAAGACAAATACTTGGACTGAAAAACACCAACCCAGACATGCAAACAAATAGAATCAGACACACAAACAGAGAAAGACAGACACTTTAGACATTCAAACCAAAAAAGACAAATACTTGGATTTGCAAACACCAACCCAGACATGCAAACAAATAGAATCAGACATGTAAACAGAGAAAGACAGACACTTTAGACATTCAAACCAACAAAGACAAATTCTTGGACCTGCAAACACCAACCCAGACATGCAAACAAATAGAATCAGCCACATAAACGGAGAAAGACAGACACTTTAGAAATTCAAACCAACAAAGAAAAACTCTTGGACCTGCAAACACCAACCCAGACATGCAAACAAACAGAATCAGACACACAAACAGAGATAGACACACACTTTAGACATTCAAACCAATAAAGACAGATAATTGGACTTGCAAACACCAACCCAGACCTGCAAACAAATAGAATCAGACACACAAACAGAAAAAGACAGACACTTTAAACATTCAAACCAACAAAGACAAGTTCTTGGACTTGCAAACACCAACCCAGACATGCAAACAAATAGAATAAGGCACACAAACAGAGAAAGACAGACACTTTGGACATTCAAACCAACAAAGACAAATACATGGACTTGCAAACATCAACCCAGACATGCAAACAAGTAGGATCAGACACACAAACAGAGAAAGACAGACACTTTAAACATTCAAACCAACAAAGACAAATACTTGGACTTGCAAACACCAACCCAGACACGTAAACCAATAGAATCAGCCACATAAACGGAGAAAGACAGACCCATTAGACATTCAAACCAAGAAAGACAAATTCTTGGACTTGCAAACACCAACCCAGACATACAATCAAATAGAATCAGACACACAAACAGAGAAAGACAGACACTTTAGACATTCAAACCAGCAATGACAAATTCTTGGACTTGCAAACACCAACCCAGACATGCAAACAAATAGAATAAGACACACAAACAGAGAAATACAGACACTTTAGACATTCAAACCAACAAAGACAAAAACTTGGACTTGCAAACACCAACCCAGACATACAAACAAATAGAATCAGACATGTAAACAAAGAAAGACATACACTTTAGACATTAAAACCAACAGAGACAGATTCTTGGACTTGCAAACATCACCCCAGACATGCAAACAAATAGAATCAGACACATAAACAGAGAAAAACAGACACTTTAGACATTCAAACCAACAAAGACAAATACTTGGACTTAAAAACACCAACCCAGTCATGCAAACAAATAGAATCAGACACACAAACAGAGAAAGACAGACACTTTAGACATTCAAACCAACAAAGACAAATACTTGGACTTGCAAACACCAACCCAGACATGCAAACAAATAGAATCAGACATGTAAACAGAGAAAGACCGACACTTTAGACATTCAAACCAACAAAGACAAATTCTTGGACTTGCAAACATCAACCCAGACATGCAAACAAATAGAATCAGACACACAAACAGAGAAAGAAAGACACTTTAAACATTCAAACCAACAAAGACAAATACTTGGACTTGCAAACACCAACCCAGACATGTAAACAAATAGAATCAGCCACATAAACGGAGATAGACACACAGTTTAGACTTTCAAACCAACAAAGACAAATACTTGGACTTGCAAACACCAACCCAGACATGCTAACAAATAGAATCAGACACACAAACAGAAAAAGACAGACACTTTAGACCTTCAAACCAACAATGACAAATTCTTGGACTTGCAAACACTAACACAGACATGCAAACAAATAGAATCAGACACACAAACAGAGAGAGACAGACACTTTAGACATTCATACCAACAAAGACAAATACTTGGACATGCAAACACCAACCCAGACATGCAAACAAATAGAATCAGACACACAAACAGAGAAAGACCGACACTTTAGACATTCAAACCAACAAAGACAAATACTTGGACTTGCAAACACCAACCCAGACATACAAACAAATAGAATCAGACATGTAAACAAAGAAAGACATACACTTTAGACATTCAAACCAACAGAGACAAATTCTTGGACTTGAAAACATAAACCCAGACATGCAAACAAATAGAATCAGACACACAAACAGAGAAAAACAGACACTTTAAACATTCAAACCAACAAAGACAAATACTTGGACTTGCAAACACCAACCAAGACATGTAAACAAAGAGAATCAGCCACATAAACAGAGAAAAACAGACACTTTAGACATTCAAACAAACAAAGACAAATTCTTGGTCTTGCAAACACCAACCCAAACATGCAAACAAATAGAATCAGACACGCAAACAGAGAAAGACAGATACTTTAGACATTCAAACCAACAAAGACAAATTGTTGGACTTGCAAACACCAACCCAGACATGCAAACAAATAGAATCAGACACACAAACAGAGAAAGACAGACAGTTTAGACATTCAAACCAACAAAGACAAATACTTGGACTTGCAAACACCAACCCAGACATGCATTCAAATAGAATCAGACACAAAAACAGAGAAAGACAGACACTTTAGACATTCAAACCAAAAAAGACAAATTCTTGGACTTGCAAACACCAACCCAGACATGCAAACAAATAAAATCAGACACACAAACAGAGAAAGACAGAAACTTTAGACATTCAAACCAACAAAGACCAATACTTGGACATGCAAACACCAACCAAGACATGCATACAAATAGAATCAGACACACAAACAGAGAAAGACAGACACTTTAGACATTCAAACCAACAAAGACAAATACTTGGACTTGCAAACACCAACCCAGACATGCAAACAAATAGAATCAGACATGTAAACAGAGAAAGACAGACACTTTAGACATTCAAACCAACAAAGACAAATTCTTAGACTTGCAAACATCAACCCAGACATGCAAACGAATAGAATCAGACACAAACAGAGAAAGACAGACACTTTAAACAATCAAACCAACAAAGACATTTACTTGGACTTGCAAACACTAACCCAGACATGTAAACAAATAGAATCATCCACATAAACGGAGAAAGACAGACGCTTTAGACATTCAAACCAACAAAGACAAATTCTTGGACCTGCAAACACCAACCCAGACATGCAAACAAATAGAATCAGACACACAAACAGAGATAGACACACACTTTAGACATTCAAACCAATAAAGACAGATACTTGGACTTGCAAACTCCAACCCAGACATGCAAACAAATAGAATCAGACACACAAACAGAAAAAGACAGACACTTTAGACATTCAAACCAACAGTGACAAATTCTTGGACTTGCAAACACTAACCCAGACATGCAAACAAATAGAATCAGACACACAAACAGAAAGACAGACACTTTAGACATTCATACCAACAAAGACAAATACTTGGACATACAAACACCAATCCAGGCATGCAAACAAATAGAATCAGACACACAAATAGAGAAATACAGACACTTTAGACATTCAAACCAAAAAAGACAAATACTTGGATTTGCAAACACCAACCCAGACATGCAAACAAATAGAATCAGACATGTAAACAGAGAAAGACATACACTTTAGACATTCAGTCCAACAAAGACAAATACTTTGACATGCAAACACCAACCAAGACATGCATACAAATAGAATCAGACACACAATCAGAGAAAGACAGACACTTTAGACATTCAAACCAACAAAGACAAATACTTGGACTGAAAAACACCAACCCAGACATGCAAAAAAATAGAATCAGACACACAAACAGAGAAAGACAGACACTTTAGACATTCAAACCAACAAAGACAAATACTTGGACTTGCAAACACCAACCCAGACATGCAAACAAATAGAATCAGACATGTAAACAGAGAAAGACAGACACTTTAGACATTCAAACCAACAAAGACAAATTCTTGGACCTGCAAACACCAACCCAGACATGCAAACAAATAAAATCAGCCACATAAACGGAGAAAGACAGACACTTTAGAAATTCAAACCAACAAAGAAAAATTCTTGGACCTGCAAACACCAACCCAGACATGCAAACAAATAGAATCAGACACACAAACAGAGATAGACACACACTTTAGACATTCAAACCAATAAAGACAGATAATTGGACTTGCAAACACCAACCCAGACATGCAAACAAATAGAATCAGACACACAAACAGAAAAAGACAGACCCTTTAGACATTCAAACCAACAATGACAAATTCTTGGACTTGCAAACACTAACCCAGACATGCAAATAAATAGAATCAGACACACAAACAGAGAAAGACAGACATTTTAGACATTCATACCAACAAACACAAATACTTGGACATGCAAACACCAACCCAGACATGCAAACAAATAGAATCAGACACACAAACAGAGAAATACAGACACTTTAGACATTCAAACCAACAAAGACAAATACTTGGACTTGCAAACACCAACCCAGACATACAAACAAATAGAATCAGACATGTAAACAAAGAAAGACATACACTCTAGACAATCGAACCAACAGAGACAAATTCTTGGACTTGCAAATATCAACCCAAACATGCAAACAAATAGAATCAGACACACAAACAGAGAAAAATAGAAACTTTAAACATTAAAACCAACAAAGACAAATACTTGGACTTGCAAACACCAACCAAGACATGCAAACAAATAGAATCAGATACACCAACAGAGAAAGACAGACAATTTAGACATTCAATCCAACAAAGACAGATACTTGGACTTGCAAACACCAACCCAGACATGCAAAAAAATAGAATCAGACACACAAACAGATAAAGACAGACACTTTAGACATTCAAACCAACAAAGACAAATACTTGTACTTGCAAACATCAACCCAGACATGCAAACAAATAGAACAAGACACACAAACAGAAAAAGACAGACACTTTAGACATTCAAACCAACAAAGACAAATTCTTGGACTTGCAAACACCAACCCAGACATGCAAACAAATAGAATCAGACACACAAACAGAGAAAGACAGACAGTTTAGACATCCAAACCAACATAGACAAATACTTGGACTTGCAAACACCTACCCAGACATGCAAACAAATAGAATCAGACACACAAACAGAGAAAGACAGACAATTTAGACATTCAAACCAACAAAGACAGATACTTGGACTTGCAAACACCAATCCAGACATGCAAACAAATAGAATCAGACACACAAACAGATAAAGACAGACACTTTAGACATTCAAACCAACAAAGACAAATTCTTTGACAAATCCAAAAAATTGGAGGGGAGGGGGGCACCCTTCGAGTTTGGGGATAGGGGACCTTTGGGGGGTTGATGTCTCTGCTGGTTAGGATCGTTGGTGCTTATGATCCTTGATGGTTCGTACTCACATACACCTTACTACTTGATTTGCAATGATTTCTAAGGTTTGTTCTGAATTTCATTATTAAAATTCTTTTCTTGCCATCTACATCTCTCTTAGTATCAACTTTTAGTATACTATAACGTTAGACTCTATTTTAAACTGACAACACTGTTCAAACACCACTTGTGTATTATACAGAACACATCGGAGAGGTAGAGCTAGGTCAACTCGCAATGTCATTCTATCATCATTAACCATTTTCATAGATTTATGTTGTCTCAAATTTATAATAAATAAGGTATGAATTAACATGCTCTTCAGGGTTACCTTAACTGCTAATCACTTTAACCCTTTTTCTCCACCTTCAATACTATCCAATTCGCAAATACTATCTAGCTCTGTTTTTTTTTCTCTATTATTCAATTAATACCGTTTGTATAGTCCAATTCGTGAATCCCTTATCCCTTTCTGCAAATGTCAATCAAACAATTCTGATTGTAGGATCCAATTCGCAAATGCTATCTACCGACACATTCATATCAAACTATTCTTGGCTAAAGGCAATTGTCCAAAAAAATCAGAAACCGCTCTTGATAGCACATAATTCAAAGATATGGAACAGTGGATAACGCAATTTGACAATCTCTAGTTTTCGATTTAAAAAAAAAAAAACAACAAACAACCATACTCTCAAAACATGTTTGACCACTCTATAGGTTGCCAACTTTTTTGCAATGTCCACGTGAAGCTACGCTGCACATTCTTGTACATACTAGAGATAAGACAAATTACGCAAGCACCCGTCGGACCTTTGCACTGTATATTCTTGTCCCCGTCCTTGTCCCCGGCGCGCCTTATACTAGCTCACTACTCTAATATACTACTGAAGTTTGCCCGAAGGAGTTTTTTTCGACTTGCACTAATATTTGAAGATAAATGATGAATTTGTGATACGGTATTCGAAGTTTTGTATAGAGAAATGTTTGACGAAGAAAAATACTACTAATTATGATAATTAATTCTGTCGAGAATACATAGCTGTTAGATATTTCAACTATTCTGCAAGGGTTCTGAAATACCATAGCCATTTCATTTCTACTTCTCTTGATGGACTACGATGATGGACTACGATGAAGTGACTCACGAAGTTTCTACCTAATGAATAGGCCTAAATCTTGTGTAAATTAAAGATGGGATTTGAGAAAGACTGATCAAAAAATAAAAGTTCCGGTCAACAATGATCGTGTCTGCCTTTCCTTATAGATGCGATGCCGGGGACTAGTAGTAATTGTAGTAGCAGTGTTAGCATACAAATATTCCCTTTTTGATCATGTCCCTTATCATTTCCTGGAAGTTCCAAATTGATATACACAGTCATTCATGAGTTACGCCTTTTGACAATCCGTAAACACATAACATGTTTTGAATTAGTTCTGCACTCTCCTCAACATTCTTTTAAAGGCTCACCTGTTTTTCCTTAGTATTTCTGAAAAATGAAGTTCAAACAAGAATACCTTTCTCAGTGACAGTGTGTTTGGAAAAATGGTGAACGTGGGAGGGAGGTTAGTTGCCGTCGAATCACTTTCGACAATAAAAAGGACACCAGCCCTTTCAATTTCCAATCGAATGACCCTTTTTCGAAGTTTCTACGACACCAAATGGCGATCTCAATTTTCTATCAGATTCATTTCGGAAAAATACAAGGTGTGGGGGGGGGGTTATCCATTCTCCCATCTCTCTGATTCTCAAAAAGGGCACTAAAACTTCTGAGTAGCAATCTAATAAGCCCCCTCCAAAGTTCATACGACCACCCTTTCTATATAAACCTTATTTGCCCCAGGGCAAAACTTAAAACGCTTGCCACGAGGGCTGTAGGCGGGTTGTCATCCTCAAATACATATATTTCCGGACTTTTTAACTACGTTGAACGAAATGGCCATCTAAAAATTTTGATTGGATGTGTTTGGGGAAATGGAGTGCGTGGGATGTGGGTTAGTTGCCCTCCAATCACTTTCGACAATTAAAATAGGCACTGGCCCTTTCAATTTCCAATCGAATGAGCTTTTTTAGAAGTTTCTACGACAACAAATGGGTATTTCAAAATTACTATCAGATTCATTTCAGAAAAATACGAGGTGTGGGAGGGAGAGATATCCGACCTCCGATCACTTTTAATCTTATATAGGGTACTAGGACTTCCTATTACAAATTCAATCAGCCCCCTTCAAAGTTTCTACGATCGCCCTTTTTATACAAATTTTTATATGCCCCCAGGGCATAACTTACAACCCTTGCCCTGAGGGCTGTGAGGGGGGGGGGTGTCATACTCAAAGACATAATTTCCGGATTTTTTAACTGCGCTGAACAAAATCGCTATCTCAAAATTTTGATTGAATGGGTTTGGGGAAATGGTGAGGACAAGAGGGGAGTTAGCTGACCTATAATCACTTTTGACTATTAAAAGGGGCACTAGCCCCTTCAATTTCCTATGTAATTAGCTCTTTTAGAAGTTTCCACGACAACAAATGACCATCTCAAAATTTCTGTCAGATACATTTCGGGAAAATACGAGGAGTGGAGGGGGGGGGGGTATTGACCCTCCGACCACTCTGAATCTTAAAGAGGGCACTAGAACTTAAAATTATCAATTTAATGAGCAACCTCCGAAGTTTATACGATCATCCTTTCTATATAAACCTTAAATGCCCCCAGGGCATAACTTAAAACCCTTGCCATAAGGGCTTTGGGGGGGGGGGGGGATTTCATCCTAAAAGACATAATTTCCGAATCTTTCAACTATGTTTAACAAAATGGCTATCTCAAAATTTTGATTGAATGTATTTGGGGATATGCTGGGCGTTGGAGGGGGGCTAGTTGCCCTCCAATCACTTTCTAATATTAAAAAGGGCATTAGATCTTTCAATATCCAATCGAATGAGCCCTTTTCAAAGTTTCTACTACAACTCCTTCGATACGAAGTGCCCTGGTAAAAAAAAATACATTGTGCCCACATCGCTCTTTACTTAGGCAGCGCTATTGCGCTGCTTATGATAATGAGTCAAAGAGAGTAGCGTTTCCGTTTTTCAAGTACTTATAATACAAAAAATAAATAAATTTGTGTTATCTGGTATTTTAGAACGCAAAATTCATTAACTAATTCATTAATAAAAATTGACTTCTGGAATGCAAACCTGAATTATACAGAACAGCATGAAACTGAAAAATTTTCGTTTGGAAATTTCCATCGTTAGTAAGGAACAGCGGTCTGCACACGAAAGTGTTTCGTTCAGCCTTGAAGATTAGGAAAACAAAATTTTGACACCAATAACTAAAGAATTAAATTATTTCCTCATTTTAGAAATGGAGTAATACGCATATTGGGCAGAAAAATGAAAACCGCATAAGGCACATTCAAAATGAGATTTTTCTAATAGCGAAATTTAACTAGTGCAAATTTGAGCCAATCAGATTTTTCATAGAATCCTCTGATTGGCTAAAAAATTCTATGAAAATTCCCATTGACTGAAATTAATGCTAGCTAATCTCTCTATTAGTAAAAACTCATTATGATTGGGCCTTTATTAACTTGAGAACTAATTATGATATAGACAATTGGACTGACCCAGTCGAATGAACCTATAAAGTTCAATAAAGTAAGTTACAAATAATAATTTGACAAAGTTTTTCGCATTGAACTTTTTGAATACATTCAGCAACATTGCTTTTCCATTGCGCATAAAAAAAATAAGTCACAGATACGAGGGATTTTTCAACTGCGACAGTGACAGCCGAAACAACCTGACAGCCGAAACAGCCCATACGGATACTTTGGGTGTACAACCTTAGCGGACCGAAAAAAAAAATTAAAAATAGCATAAAAATAAAAATTACGTAATGAAATAGAAAATAGAATTAAAAAAGGAAAATCAACATCAATACTCTAAGCAGCTTTAGCTTCTTCTAGTAAAATAGCATACTCATCCAAACTATTTTTATGAAATAATGGGTATTACAGTGCCTGATATGGTGCTGTATAATTCAATAAAAGTTGGAATATTTCGGGTTCACGTCCAGAAGCCTTTATCAACAGAAAAGACGGGGGAAAGAAAACTAGATTAAAACAGGTAAAACGGGCTAGACAATAACAGAAAAAGATGAATAAAAACCAAAAAAACAAACGTTAAACAGAAAAAAAATGAAAGAAACTGACGTAGGATTTTGTAAAAAGAACTTTTGTTTATTTTTTTTTGTTCTTTTTCAGATTTCTTATTATCTGGAATGTATTAACTGTTGAATCTAGCTATTTTCATATTTTTCTATCAACAGAAGAGACGAAAAAAAAAAATAGATTAAACAGCTAACATATGATAGAAAATAACAAAAACAGAATAAAAGAATAAAAAAGTCAAACAAGACAAAAAGAGGAAAGAAACTCACATGAAATTTGCTAAAAAAAAACAGTACTACAGTTAATCCTTTTTTTTTTCTTTTTAATATTTATCTTATTGTCTAGAATGTGTTGAATTTTGAAGTGAGTTATTTTTCTATCAACAGACAGAAACTCACGTGAAATTTGTTTAAAAAAGAACTACAGTTTACGTTTAGGCTTTTTGCTCTTTTTCATATTTTTCTTATTATTTAGAATGTGTTAGATTTTGAATCTAGATATTTTTCTAATAACGGAAAAGATGAAAAAACAGTTTAACAGTCAACGCATACTAGAAAATAACACAAAAAGATGAAAAAAAGGTAAAAGAAAAAAAAAATGAAAGAAAGTCGCATAGGATTTTGCTTTAAAACAGAATTTTATTTTATCTTTTTGTTTCTTTGGCTCTTTTTCATATTTTTTCTTGTTATCTAAAACATAATAACTGTTGAATCTAGTTATTTTTCGATTTTGCTATCAACGGAAAAGACAAAAAGTAAAAGAAAAAAAAAAGAAAAAAAAGTTGAACAAAAAAAGAAAGAAAAATGCAAAAACTTGAGATTATCTTTGTTTTTTTTTTGCTCTTTTTTATATTTTTCTTACTATCTAGAATGTTTTAAATGTTGAATCTAGTTATTTTTCTTAGTCTATCTTTTTCCTTTGATAAAGACTTCCAGATGTGAAGCCGAAAAGTTTGTACTTTTATTAGCATACATATTTTTTAAATTTTCATTAATTTAAAGTTTATCTGTTATTGTATGTCAACTTTAATTACAAACCAAAAGGCAGTGTGGTTTATTTTGTTTTTATTTTTCAAGACCCAGTTACTAAATCGTGACGCCTATAACTTTTTTCCTTTTTTCTTGATTGGTTCTTCTGTAGGCACAGCGACAGCGGACCGCCTTTTAGGACGAGAGGCAGCAACATTTCCAGCTTCCGTGTCACTATCTTGAACAAAACGACTCGGTGATATTCTGTCACACGCAGAACAACGCCTGCAACAACAATAACAAACAATTTTCTAGAAAACTTCTGGCACCCCAAAATACGGAACATTCAACGGTGCTGTTAAGTGGCTTGATCAAGACTATGTAATGATCCAGTGAGGAAGCGAATCGGTCCTCTCCTCCCATAACAATCATAAAAGGTTTAGACACGTTATATTTAGTTTATACTCTAGTGTTATGTGTCCAAGATCGTACTTCTTCTGCACACTATCTTGTCAAGTTGTTTGATATATTAGCAACAAAATTATCCATAACTCAAAATAAACATGGCTCTAATAAGGTTTTGTAGAGAATCTCACAATAAAGATGGAAGGGTTATATACATTCTGTTGTTTAAAACCGACCATCTATTCAAAAGAAAGAATATTACACAGTATTGGCTATATTTTCAGCACTAAAGTATGCCACCAGGCATGTTGAATTGAAGTTATCAAGTATTTTGCAGTAGGTTGCATCAAGACATGGCTAATTGTAGAAAGAGACAAGCCAAGACAGATAGTCCAAGTAATTGAAAGGCAAATGCTTAAATGGCTGCGGCACGGGTAAATGGCGGGAGTGAAGTTATCAGTTTGAATTGAAGTTATCAAGTATTTTGCAGTAGGTTACATCAAGACATGGCTAATTGAGAGACAAATGTTTAAATGGCTGCGGCACGGGTAAATGGCGGGAGTAAGTATGACTCTCTTATTGGACACATCAGGTTAGTTTTTGGAAAGGCATGCCTGCCCAAAGTCCCAGGCATGTTGACCAATAATTTAAAATTGACATAGGACCGTTAGATTTCCTGGAATGAGAGGCAAACAAGGCACACCAGTTTTGTGACGTTTATTTATGTATGTGTTGCAAATAAAATATTCAACTCTACTCTACGGTTGTGAAGTTTAAAATTGTTCGGTAGTATCACCGAACAACTTTAAACTTCACAATCCCTTAGTAAATACTATAACGTTCTTTCCTTTGAATGAGCGGCCAATTTTAAACAACAGAATGTATATGACCCCTCTATCTTTATTGTGAAATTTCCCAGAAAACCTCATTAGAGCTATGTTTATTTTGGGTTATGGATAATTTTGTTGAAGATAAAGGTTTGTTTATGACATATTAATCCTTGAATTTCGCCATAAAAATATTAATAGCAACTGTTGAAATCGTTAATCATGTTGCTAGTAAAGCCAATACCCTAAGTATGAAGGTGAATATTTCTAAATCAAACATCATTTTCATCAACTGTCTGAAATCTCCTCCTTTCTTTCCTAATCCTATCCTTATTGAAATGATTGACTCAGTGTAACTCCCTATTGTTACTATTATTAACGATCCCAAGTGGGATATCCATGTTTTATTTCTAAATCTCAGATATCTAATTTTCTAAATTTGTGGATCTTGTTTATAATTAAATAAAAAAAAACATGTTTTTTTAACTGAAAGTAAGGAGCGACATTAAAACTTAAAACGAACAGAAATTATTCCGTATATGAAAGGGGCTGAGAAAGTCAAACTTTAGCGTAAAGAGCAAGGCGTTGAGGAGGGGACAGCCCCTTTCATATACGGAATAATTTCTGTTCGTTTTAAGTTTTAATGTCGCTCCTTACTTTCAGTTAAAAAAACATGTTTTTTTTATTTAATTTTGAACGTTTTTGAATAAATGCAGGTTTTGATCTTGGCTCACAGTACATGAATAATTAAAACAAAATTTTCATATTAATTTAATTTTATTTGGCTAAATGGCTTTCTCGAAACTTGTTTCATTTTATTTACGAACGTTTTTATTAGTAATAAATATACGTAACTTACGAATTAACTTACGTAACGAACTTCTATATTCATATATTTTTAATACGTATATTAGGGGGTTCGCCCCCCTAGTCAATACCTTGCTCTTTAAGCGAAAGTTCGAATTTTGTTCCAATTCTTTAAAAATGACCGCTTAATCACAAAGGCCGTTAATTAGAATAAATAGCTCTTATGAAAGTACTAAAAATTCTCTGGCTTAAAGAGTGAGGTATTGACTAGGGGGTGAACCCAATCATATATGTAATATTTTCTGTTCGTTTAAAGTTTTGATGTTGCTGCTGTTGCAGTTGAAAAACTTGTTTTTTTATATTTAATTTCTGATCTTTTTTTAAATAATGCTGGGAAGTCCGGCGTCCGCTTCATAGCAATGTCCCTTCTCCCATGAAAACTTCCTTCATGGAAAGAGCCTCCCACATAACCCCACCCCCCCCCCCACTACCAGGAAAAATCTCCCCTGAAAACGTCTGTACTGTATACTTCCCAATAACCAATACTATATGTTAAAATTGGGTAAAGTTCATAACTTTCAGCCCTCCTCCCGGGAACTTCGGGGGATTAAGTCATCCTAGAAGACATACTTATAATATTTTCGAACATGCTGAACAAAATGGCTATCTCAAAATTTTGATCAGGAGACTTTGGGAAAAAAATGAGCGTGGGAGGGGGCCTAGTTGCCCTCCATTTTTTTGGTCACTTAAAAAGGGCACTAGAACTTTTAATTTACATTCCAATGAGCCCTCCAACGATATTCTAGGACCACTGGGTCGATACGATCACCCCTGGGAAAAAAAACAACAAAAAAAACAAATAAACACGCACCCGTGATCTTTCTTCTGGCAAAAAAAATGCAAAATTCCACATTTTTGTAGATAGGAGCTTGAAACCTCTACAGTAGGGTTCTCTGATACGCTGAATATGATGGTGTGATTTTCATTAAGGTTCTATAACTTTTAGGGGGTCTTTCCTCCTTTTTTCGAAAATCAGCCAAATTTTCTCAGGCGCGTAACTTTTTATGGGTAGGATTAAACTTGATAAAACTTATATATTTGAAATCAGCATTAAAATCCGATTCTTTTGATGTATCTATTTGTATCAAAATACCGTTTTCTAGAGTTTCGGTTACCCTTGAGCCGGGTCCCAATAACCAATACTACATGTTAACATTGGGTAAAGTTCATAACTTTCAGCCCTCCCCCTGGGGGCTTCGAGGGATTAAGTCATCCTAAAAGACATAGTTATAATATTTTCGACCAAGCTGAACAAAATGGCTATCTCAAAATTTTGATCGGGTGACTTTGCGAAAAAATGAGCGTGGGAGGGGGCCTAGTTGCCCTCCATTTTTTGGTCACTTAAAAAGGGCACTAGAACTTTTAATTTCCGTTCCAATGAGCCCTCCCACGATATTTTAGGACCACTGGGTCGATACGATCACCCCTGGGGAAAAGAAAAAAAAACAAATAAACACGCATCCGTGATCTTTCTTCTGGCAAAAAATGGAAAATTCCACATTTTTGTAGATAGGAGCTTGAAACCTCTACAGTAGGGTTATCTGATACGCTGAATATGATGGTGTGATTTTCATTAAGGTTCTATAACTTTTAGGGGGTCTTTCCCCCTTTTTTCGAAAATCAGCCAAATTTTCTCAGGCGCATAACTTTTGATAAGTAAGATTAAACTTGATGAAACTTATATATTTGAAATCAGAAATAAAATCTGATTCTTTTGATGTATCTATTGGTATCAAAATTCCGTTTTTTAGAGTTTCGGTTACCATTGAGCTGGGTCGCTCCTTACTTACAGTTCGTTACCACGAACTGTTTGATATGAGCGGGGTATATCACTAGAAAGGTAGTGGGAGGATAACTAGTGATGGCCTTCCTCTCCTTCTTCCCATTGCAGGGAGGAAGGCTTTCAGCAATTTAAGTGACGTATCTGCTTAATTTATAACCAGTCTTATGGAAGGATTCAAGGGGATGAAGCTTAATTGCACCAGGATATTTCTTTTCATCCTGGGTTGCCTTTTGGATAGTTTAGTGCAGTTCTTCAACTTTATTTCTGTAATATTAGACTTTCTCAGCGAAGAAGACGTTCTATTTTGTTCATAATGCATTCTTTTAGATTATTAACTTCACTGCTATGATCTTGCTTTAAAACATGTGTCTTTTCTCTCATAACTTTTTAAAGCAAAGTAAAAACCCTCTTTTTTTGCCCAGAAATTAACAATCACCAAATAATTATGTAACACTGGGTTTATTTAAAAATAAAGTATACATCATCGATTCCCTGAAGCAAGCTTGTGCGGGAGAAAACCCTCTTAATAAATCAATAAACCAGAAAAACAAGATAAAAAAGAAAAAAAAATCATAATTAGAGCTCAACTTACCGGACCCGAAAACCACCGAACCTCCAAACAGCACCCAACAAAATTATAATATTACGTCAAACTTTTGAAATATCAAATTAAAACTAAAAAACCATGAATCAGTGAGACTTTTATACCCGGTGTTACAATTTGAAGTGGTAACGTCACCATTTCAACGTTTCCCCAAATTTTGAAAAAGAAAATTGAGTTCCCCGAAATAGCCCGAAAATTAGCGTTACTGTAAATTGACTTGTACTTTATGTTAACATTTGTATATTTCCCAATGTTAATTTTCGGGGATATAACAGCAAAAATAATTGAAAAATAATTTTTTCTGAGTCCCCTAGAAGAAAACATCCCCGAAAATTGACTTGTACTTTGAGTTAACATTCCTATATTTACCTACGTTAATTTCCAGGAAGATTTCAGCGAACCTAGCTTTCTCTTGGGAAACTCAGGAAACACCGAAAGATTCTGAGGGTAAAGAGAAGGAATTCGCACATTCATTTTAAAACAGATAGTTAATGTTAAAACAGCCAATTACAACACAACGTATAAAATTCTTACTGACTCAGAACTTTTCAATTTCCAGCGAAAGTTTGTTTCTTTTGTTTTTTATGGGTTTCCTTGAAATTCCCCAAAAGAAAAATTTGATCCTCTGAAAAATCTCCAAAATTAACATTTCCAAAAATTCCCTTGTACTTTGTGTTGACATTTATCTGTTTACTAATGTTGATTGTCGGGGATACTTAAGCAAACCCAATTTTCTTATGAAGAATTTCAAGCAAAAACAGAAAAATTCAGGAAACAGCTGAAGCACTATTCCCAATATTACGAAATCAGCACGAAATTACATTTCGATATTACGAAATCACATTTCAAAAACGTATCTTTTATTCACTTTCCTGAATTATGATACTCACTTTCCTTTTATAGCACAGTAACATAGGACGACTATGCTAAATCACTGTAAACCTCAAATAGGAATTCATGACCTTTCTTAGCAAAGAGGTTTTTATGCATTAATCTGAATTGTGACAGCAGCAATGATGTCTAAATTATAAATTTAAAAAAAAGGAATTAAAGCTTTTAGACTTCATTTTAAATGGCACATGTGAATAAAACTATTCACATTACTCTAAATATCCCCCCCCCCTATAATTTTATTTTCTAAAAGATACTTATAAATTATATATATAATTTAATATATATAATTTATATATATAATTTATATATTAATTATATAATATATAATTTATAATTTATATATATAATAATTATAATAATTTATATATATAATAATTATATATATAATTGTTTTCTAAAAGATACTTATAAAAGATACTAACAATCAAGATATTTATACCTAATAATACCATTAAAGAGTATTAGAACCTCTTATTCCTCCTCCTCTAAAAATTAGAAGTTTACAACTGTATCTATGACTGATATTATACGTAAAAATATGGGATATTACTTACCATCCGAACATTTTGGATTTCTTGGGAAGTCTGGTTAACGGTGGATTAAGACAAGAGATGTGATAGTACCACAGACATTCATCGCATTGTGCCATCAAATGTGCATCAGAGCCCGATGAACATACCTTACATTGCTTTATTCTGCCTGAAAATTAAACAATAGCTTTCTTTTAAAAATTGCGATTTTTGTTTAAAGCATATTTAATGCTCAATAAACAACTTTGACATTACTAGTCCCAAGAAATCACTGAAAAACAAAACACGAATGAAGGGGCCCACACACTTTTATTAAATTTAGGTATATTCTAACTAAAAAGGCAATAATAGATAAAATTTACTTCGGTCAATATTTTGATCTCATAAAATTAAATACCTTTATTGACCTAACTCTAATCAAGTCCCTCATTTGGGAGTAGGCTACTTGACAAAAAGCGATATGGCTTCCATATTTAATTTTTTCCGGCCACTCCCTATTAACTTGGTACTTGGCCACTTCGTATAGATAGCCGCAGAAACTTGGAAGGTGGCTTATCCAACTGGAAATTCTAGTGCCCTTTTTAAGAGTCGAACTCGAGAATGACCAAAGTTTAGATGAAAAGCAGCCAATTGTAAGTCAGTTTCATGAAGTATAGACTGTATCTGATATCTTAGTACTTAGTAGTGGTTAGGTCAGCTTTACCAATAGCCTTCATACCTTCCTTACAGCCAGAGCTTGTCGTCATACACTGAGCAGGAATGTGGTGAGGTACCTCATCATGGGCAACGAGTTCGAACACTGAAATACAGTCCTACTTATACCGAAGTTACTGAGAGCAATGTCGTCAATTCACGGAAATTAAGTGGGTATTAAGATGGCCCTTTATATAATATATATATATATATATATATATATATATATATATATATATATATATATATATATATATATATATATATATATATATATATATATATATATATATATATATATATAATATATATATATATATATATATATATATATATATATATATATACATATATATATATATATATATATATATATATATATATATATATATATATATATATATATATATATATATATATAGGATAGACAATTTTACTTAAATTTATTTCACGACAATACCAAAAAAGTTATTTTTTCATGAAAATACCAAACAAGTTTAAAGGGAGGGGCGAAAGAAACTTTGGGAGCAGGCCCCCGACCACCCAATTGACGCCGCAGTGAACATCAGAGACACATAGTTAAGTTTTTATATGAGAGTTTATTGGTTACACGCTGCAATAAATCTATCAAAACGGAAACCCTAAACTCAACTGAACCACAAGGTTTTCCTTAATTCTAATATTTATGTACTTCCTAGCCAGTAAAACCCTAAGACGCACTTCTAAACGCCCAATCAAAATATAAGACATACCTCTAATCATATAAAATTACTGCGATATACTCCAGTCAAAACTGGGGGATATGACCAACCTCTTGTAGTGACCGTATTAAATTCTTGTTAAACGTGTTTAATTCCGAAGAACAGTTCACCGAGACCATTTATTGCCAAGTTTACGTTTTCCAAATTATTTTCATCTAAAGACTTAGTTATTTGGTCTTGGCACAAGCCTCCTAGTTCCAAGTACAGGAGACAAAATATAATTTGAATAGACCTGAAAGTTCTGAAATCTGACAGAGTAATACCAAATATTTTCTAGTTGCATTTCCTTACGTATCTAGTGCTAATTTGGACATTGAAAAAGTAGCCTCGACTAGGCTTTGTAGCGAAAAAGCATATTCTGAGACAAAAAAAAATTACGTCATAATATTTAACTTGATTATTTATGCTATCCGGGTTGCAGCGGGAGCTTGCAACCTAGTAAGAGACGATCATGTCCAATACTAAAAAATACAATAGCCCATAGCTCCTAAGAATAATTTCAGTTCAAAACAAGAAGTACACTATTAGAACCGCCTTGTCCAAGAAACTTGTCATCCCTTGGCTTGAATAACGAGAAAAATCTATTGGCTTAAAAAACAAAAGAATTTGCTTGAACTACGATATTCTGCAAATACGGCATCTTTTTTTTTCTTTTCCTCCAGAGCTAGCGGGGCACTGGAAAATCACAGAGAGCTGTTTAATGGCTCACTTGAAAGGAATCTGATTTATTTAAAAACTTTTGTAATGGAAAGAAGTAATTTTAAAAATAGAACCAATTTTTTACGAAAAACTGCATTTTTCTATATCAACGTAGCAGTAAATGTTACAAACATCCTCTTGCATACAAAGATCAAAATATAATTTTTAACATTATAAAAAAAACATGTAAATATAGTTGTATAAAGTGTAGTAATTTTTTCTCTAGTAAAGAACGAACTCCAGGGAACAGGCAACAGAGTTACTCAAATATAGCATCACAGCCAATCTGTAATAATCTTGTATAAGAAGATGTAGACGAAATTTCAACTATTTTCTTGTTTCAGAATATGCTTTGTCGCTGCAAGGCCTAGTCCATGCTGCTTTCTCAACGTTTTTTTTTATAAAAAGCCGTACTTCATTTCTAATATTATCTTCCGTTACTTGCAAATGCACGTAAATATAGAAATTTCCTTTTTGAAAGAAGCCCTTAAGTAGCTCTATAATGTTTCAGTGCGCCGCTAGCGACCAAGAAAAAAAGGAGGAGACACCAGTTCTTCCTATAAAAAAAAACGATTTTTCGTGTTATATAAGGTGGGGGGCTGTAAATTTTCTGTACATGGTTTCCTATAGGTGGAAATACTAATGGAGCGGTTTTTATTTCGGCCCCGACAAAATTTTCGAGGGCTGTCAGGCTGTCTTTCAAAATTTCAATAAATTTATTTTCTCAATACACTTTTACCATTGAGATTAATCGAAATCATAGTTAATATTCCTGAATCAGCTTTAATGGAATTTTTTCCCACTTGACAGATTTTTTTCATAAATTGTTTTTAAATTTTCATTTACTACAGGCTGAATTTCATTTTTTACTAGATTGCAGCGGTCATTGTAACCATGATCACTTTATATTTTGATTTGACCGAACCGGTCTTAATGGCTGCAAAATTCTGCAGTTTGTTTTTGTTTCGTTTTTGTACCAAGTCATTCCAACTCCTATATTTTGCCTCGTTTCAGCACCGAAACAGAACTTATTACGTGTTTGCACTTAGTTTCCACGGGTCACCTTTTCTCTCTTCACTAGTAAAAATCGTTAATCCTTGCACAATTCTAGCTTAAACAAGGTGGGACATGTCACCTTTTCGCTAAAAAAAATACTGTTAATAGAGAAGAAAAAGTCGAAGGGGTTAATTGACAGAGTTTGTGCCTCCGATCCTAAACAACAGATCTAAATTCCTTCCACGATTCAGGTTTTCACAGCGAACAAAATGATCAATATTCTATTCAAAAGTTGTAGATGTACGGCTCATGGGTTCAATTTGCATTTTCAATTATTCTTATGTAAATTCTTACTTGGTTCAGGTCTTAAAAAAATGCAGCTTGCCCACCCTTTGTACTATCATGTAGAGTGCTTGTCTCCAGCCTGTGTGGTTCGTGTCTCCCTCCTCTGCAGTCACATATCACAGACTGTTCGATCATTTTGATTGAAATGCCTACATATAATTTCTGATCTGATACTATGGATGTGCAAGACAGAAGGGGGTAGAAACGATACAAGAGGAGGGAAGTTTTCCCTAGTGTCACTTTTGAACCTGAAAAGCGGACTAGAACTATCTGTTATAGGTCAAATGGGACCCGTCGAAACTTTTGACGTCCTTATAATTAATACGGAGGGTCATAAAAAAATGTATGAGAGACTCGTCACTCTTTATTCTGACACTATTTTCAAAAATAAATTGTTATAGTTCCTACTTTTCTTCAATTCCTACATGGCTTCGTAATAATCATATGTTCAGTGATGCGTCGTTTACTAACAGTTACCACAGTGGAGTGGTTGAAAGACTTTCCTTCTTAATTAGAGGCTATGGATCAAACCTTCCCATAGTAACATTTCTAAATAGATCCAATGCTTTTTTCACTTCGTTTATTTTTAAAATCAGCTGTTACGTAAGTGTGACAAGAAGATAATTAACAATACTTTCATAACCTTTTAACTTAGCAATAGGCTTGATTTTCGAAAAAGGTAGGAAACACCCCCAAGACTTCAAATGATCTTCATGACAATTACACCATTGGATTTCGGATATCAGAAAACCCTTCTGTGGTGTTTTCAAGCTCTGATCTACAAAAATGTAGAATTTTGCATTTTTGCCAGAAGAACTTTGGAAAAGGAACTATCCACTACTACAACTACTAACAACTCACAGCAGCACTAAACCACCTGTGGCCAACACAGCTACGCATGCTCTTCCTCCATCCCAATCTATTCAAAGCACCCCTCTCTACATTCTTCCAGGAAGTTCTCATTTCCCTTAAACATTTCCTTACGACATTCTCCCACCCCCTGGGGACGATCTGCTTTTCGTTTTGCTGTAGATGGCTGGTCAAAAAGGACAACCTTTGACAATCTGTCATCCTTCATTCGTAGAACGTGCCCCGGCCATCTCAACCCTTCACTCATTATAGCCCTAGAAAGCAGGATTGAACCACATTTTTCGTACAACTTACTATTTGAGATACGGTCAGTCAAACAGGTACCCAAAACAATGCGTAAGCAATTTCTCTGGAAAACATCTAGCAAATCTTCTTCCATTTTTCGGATCGCCCACGCTCCAGAACTATACTTAACCGCTGTCACCACTGTAGCTTTCCACTCCAACCTTGGTTCGTAGACTTATCTTCCTATTCTTCCAAACTTTTTTCAACTGTAAAAAAAACACCATGGGCCTTGGCTTTTCCACTGTTAACACCTTCACTACACTCACCGTCTTTACTAATAAGACAATCTAGGCAAGTGAAGCTGTCCACTTGACCAATCTTCTCGTTACCCAACATCACCTTGTCATCTTCACTTATTCCTAGCCTTAGCAACGAGGTCATATTCTCGTCTGGATAGTCACTAAACTAGCAAAATCTAATTCATGGAAAGCTTTTCTTCATTTCGTCTCTTCTGACACCACAGACTTTAGGAACTTGATGCTAGATTACATTTATTAATACTCTTTTTATCAATCACCAAAATCATCATTTGATTAATGAAATTTCTCAACAACCCTGTAGCTGCTGGAATTAAACCCTGAGCCACATAAGTCCAGCTATAGATCAGTCCACTGTGTCACCCCAGAGCTCATCAATCGCCGAAAAGTCATTGATGTCAGAGAAGATTAAATGAAGTCTGAATGCACGGCATTAAGAAAAGACGAAATCACTGGCACATGAGCGTCACTAAAACTTGTTCTTAAGGCTACCATTTTCCAGGAGGGAAGGGGTGACCTAATTTTATTTCCTACAGAATAGATCGGACAAACAAAAATTAGTACTATTCAGTATTAATGTTTTACTTACTATTGCTTTTTTCCACATTGACTTTTGAAAGTAAATTTTCTTCTGATGTTATTAACTTATTTCTTTTATTTATCTTTACGATGAAATTTCACAATTTACAGCTATTTGGGACTGGATTTCGTATTTCCTGACGGCAAAAGTCAGAAAGACGAGATCGAGTTTCAATAACCTCAAATAAGTTAAGTAATGTCTTTTATATTTATTTGACAATCTGCATTGTTGCATGACATCATAAATTTGTACTTTTTTTGCCTATTGAAACAACTAAAATATGCCAATTTGGTCACAAAATTTGCTCTGTGATGCTAGAAAAAAGAGAAAAGAAAACAGTAGAAAAATAAATAGAGACTAAATAGAATATAAAAAATTAATGGAATAGAGAATAATAGAGAACAGATAGAGAGATTGAAGAATATATAAATAAATAAGCAATATGATCAGGCTTTAAAATATTTGTTTGTTTGCCTGATGTATTTCAATAGATAGAATAGAGAATAAATAGAGAGTCGATAGAGATATAGACTATCTAAATAGAGAATATACAGAATAGGGTGGCCGGCGTTTACCCCCCCCCCCCCTGGAAAATATCCCCCGCGGAAAATACCCTCCCCCGTGGAAAACAAGGCTTTCCAAATTTGCGAATTTTATTTGAGTTTTATTTTTTTAATTTCCGTAGGGGGAAGGAGTTTTGGTGCTTGTGTATTAACTTGAGAGCGAACCGGTTTCTTCGTTAGTTTTTTTCAGCTTAGCACAAGACAAAGACAAGTGACAGAATATATGGGAAACATATAATTTGGGCAATATATAAAAAAAAAAAATATTTGCACATATGGGGGTGGGGAGGGGTAAAGTATTTGGACAGTTTGAAGTCAGAAAACAATTCTTTCTAGGTATATAGCCACTAAAAAATTACAGAAGAATAGCGAGGTATCTGGAAATTTTGTTAACGAAAAAAAAAAAAATAATAAATAAGTAAAAAAAAAAAAAAAATCCAGTATAAACTAAATGTGATTTTTCTTTTAAGTGTTTTTTCAAGTGTTAAGTGTTTTTTTTTCAACTATTATTAGGTTAATGTAGTGTTTCATTTAAGTGTTTTATGATGATCACTGATCAAAGTTATGTTATTTGTGTCTTTCATTTAGGTTATTTTACTGCGTTCATGGCCGTATATTTGGCTTTAAGATACACTTACCAATCTATCTATCTAATATGCAGAATAATTGTACCAAACACATTTTGCATGCAGATTCGCTATACTTTACCCCCCTCCCCCTAATGTGCAAATCTATAGCCCAAATTTATTTCTAAAGTAACGAAGAAACTAACAAAAAAAAACGATTTGTTCTAAAGTTTTACACAGCGTAAACTTAAGTGACTGGCGTATCATACACATGTTTCAAAATTCCTTCCCCCTATGGAAATTAAAAAACAAAACTCAAATAAAATTCTCAAATTTGGAAAGCCTTATTTTCCACGGGGGGGGGGGGTATTTTCCACGGGCGGGGTGGGGGGTATATTTTCCACGGGGGGGGGGGGGGTATTTTACTTGGGTAGTCACCGGGGGGGGGTAAACACCTAGAACCATAGAAGAGAGACTAAAGATATATAAAAAAAAACATACAATATAATCAAATATTTAAAATTATTTGTTTATTTGTTACAGACTAAAAAATAAATCAATAAACATGCAATATGATCAAAGACTTAAAAATATTTGTTTGCTTACCTGGGTGTATTCCATTTGGACTTGTAAGTTTTCGGAAGTTATCCACCAGACTTTCTGGTCCTAAATTAACGACAGAATAAAATCAAAACTAAAAACGAAAAAACAAAATTAACTTTTACATACTTGTTTATGGGAGTGTCCTCATTCAAGCACATGTTTGTTATAGCATCCAAAAGAAAGCAGTTATTTCCTTATCTGACAATTTTTTAAGGGCTTTCCAAAAGGACATAAGAAAGAAAAACTATTAGAAATATGTCAAAATTGTCGGAATCTTGAAATTTTGGTGGGTCGAGAGGCAACCAGTGGCCCTGACTTCTACAGGACTCCATAATAGGGGCAGTTTACCCTTTGAAATAGATTAACGTATGCATTTCTGACCATGAGGTAATATTGTTTACGCCATTCAAGCTTATCAGCATTTTTAAGCTTGGCATTTTAAAGTTCTTTACTATTAACTTTCCCGACACCTTTTAGGTCAAAACTTGACGACTGACGACTGACGGATCAAAACTGACTCTAATAGGATTACTTCTAATTATCAAATTTACACAAAACATTTCGGACGTTACCTTATAAATAAAAATGGTTTCGAGTTAGATGCAGCCTATAAGGCAATCGGCCCTATATATTTTTTTGACATATTAGTAATGTTTATGTATGTTTTTTCCTAAAGAGCAAATGAACGACTCCTGATTGAGTTAAATACTGATTTTAAAGATAGATTTTAAATTATTTTAAATGTTGTGTCTAGATTCTTGGACGTAACTAGCTCCATAATAAAAGCTATATTTGTAAAAGAAAAAACAAAGATCTGTTAGAGGCAAATATAGTAATATAAGAACAGCAAACCAGGCAATACAAATTAATAAAAGGACATTCTTAAAAAAAAACTTTAGCATTAAAGGAATACGCATACCCATGGCGTCAATTGGTGAGAAAAGGGGATATATAGCCTACACTTCTTAATGTTCTTCCCCCCTTACATTTTGGAATATATGCTCTTTAGGTATTTTTTTTTTATTATTGAGAATGCCCTTTATTGGGTATTTTCATCGAAAACCCAAAAGAACAACAAAATTATCCGCCTAGATTTTGAAAAAATAAATTCTGCCCCCCCCCCATAGCTTTTGCGAATTGACGCAACTGATACATATCAGCTTTTTTTATGCCGAATGGTTACCCCCTCTATACTACCTGATGCACATCTCAGAGCGCAATTCGTTCTACCACGCATGGTATACTTCCGTGACGCCAAGCATCTTCGCATGTATGACTCACTTTTCCCCCTACGTGGCCCACTTCCACTACCCGTGGCACGCCACCTGGGTACACGATTTTGAACTTGGACTACCCCTCGGTCAATATCTGACATCACGGGGGTTATGGCCTGATTTATCTTAATGAAATAACCCCTTTAAAATAATGTTTCTATTAATCTTTCAAGTGCTGGGGTTTGGGGCTTTAGTTTCGATTGTGAATATCTGTCAAAATGCCAAAGACATTTTTCAAATATGATTTTTGAAAACTCAATCGTTATCAGATATTTTGGGGAAGTCCCTAGTTGTGAAATCTCTGTATGTAAAATATACGACTAACTATAAGTTTTCTAACATGAGTTTGAATATCAATGTAAAATTCTTTTTGCTGGAAGAAAATCACGTTTATAATAAATTTTTTTGAGCAAGATAACATTCAGAAAACTGATTATAAGGAAATTAACTGTTGGAAACTCCTGATCATCCACCTAAAAACTGGAGAAGAATTATCACAGAATAGATTATACAGGATATCAAAAACCTACTTATTAGTCCAGTCACATCCAGCAAAAAACTTCCCATACCGGGAATCGAACCCGGGCCTGCTGGGTGAAAGCCAGCTATCCTAACCACTAGACCATATGGGACTGCTTAAAATATTTAATATATCATCAATTGATTTATTATCAATTTATTGATCTTATCCAACACACAAACGATAGCGGTAACAAAAAAAAAAGAGCCATTTGCGCGAGATTTTCAAAACTAACATAATGGACACCATTAGTCAACTGCCGGTTACTAATAGTTGCATGATTGGGTAAATTTCTACCAAATCATATTATTGACTTACGCATAAAGTGAATATACCACTCGATGCCTTTTTTATGCTGATTACGAATATAATAATCATTTGTATCGGAAATGAATTTCAGCCCCCCCCCTATATATGCCAATTCAGGGTATATATTTCTACATTAGGGGGGGGGGGGGGGGGTAAAGTTTAAACTTACCTCCCATTTACATCAGAAACGAAATTTGCCCCCACCCCCCTAAACTAATGTAGAAATATATACCCTGAATTGGCATATATAGGGGGGGGGGCTGAAATTCATTTCCGATACAAATGATTATTATATTCGTAATCAGCATAAAAAAGGCATCGAGTGGTATATTCACTTTATGCGTAAGTCAATAATATGATTTGGTAGAAATTTACCCATGATTGATCTCAACTTATTATTTAGTTATTTTATTATTATTATAAGTTCTTTTGCTATTAAAATTTTTATTCTTTTTAAATTTTTATTTCATTAAAAAAAATTTAATGAATTTTTAAATTCTTTCGTTTTTAAATTATAAAGTTTTTTATTAAATATACAATTACTATTATTCAATTCTTTTGCTTTTCCTGCTAAAAAAAACACAAAGAAATGAATATAAAGACGACAAACGGGTCTATGGCCAAGTAAATGAAAACGAAGAAAAACTACAAAAATCAAACGAATATTTCGCCCGTATCTAACATGGTGTCTTCATCGTAGAAAAAAAAAAAAAAAAAAAAAAAAAAAACTAGAACTAAAAAATATATATATATATATATATAACTAAAATAAACTAACCTAAAACATTTAATATAAATTTACAATTTGAAGCTACCTTTATCAAACCACAAAAGCAACTGGATTAAAAATTTTAAAATAGCAATGAACAAGGAATATATTATTACGACAAAATTTTATGCAAAGTTTTAAAACAAAATTTTTAAACTTTTTTTTTTAAATTAAAAATTTTTTAACCCTTACACTTTTTAAAACACAATAAAGGCCTTATCACACCAAAGCTGATAAAGGCAACACAATCGTCATAATGGATAGCAGTGATATGAACAAAAAATGGAAGCTATTATCTCAGATGAGATTACTTACAAAAAACTGGGTTTTGATCCCATAGAAATAAAAACACGAAAGAAACACGACATGAATTAGAAGTACTCAAACGCAACTTACAAATAATCCCTCAATTTTATAATAGATTTTTCCCTAGAGGTTATAAACAATAAGTAGAACAACCTCCCTAGAGGTTGTTCAACACTGAAAATTTATGGCTTGCTTAAGATCCACAAGAATAATGCCCTTCGCCCTATTGTATCAACTATTCATTCACTAGTTTCGAAATTAGGAAAATGGTTCTCAACAGCATTTCGTCGCTTTTGGGGTCTCAAAGATTTTATTTAAAAACTTCAATTGATGCTGTATGCAAATTAAAAAATCGTCACATAGACGACAATACAGTTCTTGTTCTTTCCCATTATGTGGACACCTCTAAAAAGTCAAGTTTGGTTAATGCTAACAGTGAAACGGGTGAGACAGATATCGACCCGGTACTAAAACAGTTGTTACAGTGAAATTGAGTGTAACGGGTGATCTAATATGAGTGTTAAAATTACAATTTGGGATTTGCCAAAGACAGAAAAAGAGGCAGTTGAATTTTTACAAGATAAAGGGTTATTGCCCCAGACAAAAGAGTGTGAAAATGGACACACCATAACTTTAAGCTTGTATGGGAACAAGGTTGGACAATTTTGGAGGTGTTGTAAATCGGTTTGTAAAAAGAAAAAAGTCGGTTTGCGTGTCAATACGTCTGGGCGCATAATTGTAACACGTAATTCTTGTAATTTTGTTAATAAACCATTATAACCGGGTATCTGGCTCTGTTTTAGTATACGTATTAAACGTATTTAATATATGCAACGCTGAAGACGCCACGTTACATGATACGGGCGGAATATTCGTTTGATTTTTGTAGTTTTTCTTCGTTTTCATTTACTGGCCATAGACCCATCTGTCGTCTTTATATTTATTACTTCGAGTTTTTTTGTCATGGCTGGCCAGTTCAGCTTTAGATCTTTTGTTTGATTTTCTTGCTGAAGACAAGGGACCGATTTTGGATGATCACTTTTTTTGGATGATCAGTACGAAATTCGGCATCGTTTTTGTAAATCGGCACCGAAAACTATAAAATATTTTAATCTCAAATTGGCACTGTTTTCTTTGCAAACAGGACCGGATCAAGGGCGATTGTAGTGATAAGGCCCAACCGGGCCCCGCATCTTGAAGGAACCGGTGTTACCAACAAAATGAACAAAAACAAAGATTTCGGAATTTAAAGCAAGTTATTTTGACGATAAGGGATAAATTATTCAAATAATTAAGAATACATTTGTTTTAAGTTTGCACTGCTGGATGAGATTTATTAACGTGTTTATTATTATATAATATATACTTTATAACATAGAAACTGATGCCCATAAAAGTTCATGTTGAATTTATTGAATTTAATCGGGATAATCCTATATTAGAGATCTTGCACTACGTATGTGAACTAATTTACATACGTAAATTACTATGCAAGTATATTTTTTTAGATATTTAATATATAGAGGGCCCCGCATAAAAATCCAATCGGGCCCCGCACCTATTCGATCTGGGCCTGTTTGCATTTCGGCACCGAAAAAGCTATGTGTGTTCTAGGCTTTATATCCTTAAGAAAAACCTATTAGAATTCCGCTGTGACTGTACATTCAAGGTTTGATCCTATTCCTAGATCATATATTTGTTTTTGTGTTTTTTTTTCAAAACGAAATTCATGGCCCCTGGCCTTTGAAAACTGCAAGGCCGTATCCAGGGGGGGGGGGGGGTTTACCCGGTTTGAACCCCCCCCCCCCCCCCGAAATTTTTGACCGAGTCGAAAATAAGTCGAAAATTAGGAAAACCTAGGTAAAAATCAGTAAAATTAGTCGAAAACTGAGTCAAAAATTAGTACCCCCCCCCCGAAAAATTCAAAAAATTAGTAAACCCCCCCCCCCCCCCCCCCCCGAAAAAAAATCCTGGATCCGCCCTTGGAAAACTGATATTCAACAAGTCAACCATTTATATTACCATTATCACTTTTCAACCAAGGTTTTATTAGCCAAGTTTTATTTCAACCAAGGACTTATATTACCGAGGTTTTCTCCCATAGTTGCGCCTGTTGAGCTTAATTTTAAAGGAATTAACAGATAGGTTTTCAGGAGTAATACAGCTCAGGAGAGTATTCCAAATGGAAGTTAACCATCGCACAAAGCTGTTCGTCAAGTACTCAGCGAGGGGTGTAATCAGACCATATCGTTTTTTTTTTTTGTACTTTTGCCGCGCTGGCTTGGCAAACAGTATAAGGAAAAAAATTCATCGGAGGGGTGGGTTGTGGATTTCCATGTAGAAAACAGCCACTGATGCCCAATCAAAACTCTCTTTTAGAAGTAGTGCCCAGTCAGTGCTATTGTGCAGGAGGATATGAGCCGATCGAAAGATTTTGGAGGGAACCCGTTAATCCCCTCCCCCCTTTGATGACGTCATCTAATACACCAGCTAGCAGTATTTATCTATTACTATTAATACCGAATAAGAAAAGCATTTTATTTCTTGAAAATGAATGATAGAAACTGAAATTTGAAACCTGACTTTTTTAAACTTGAGTGTTTTTAATTTTTTTTTAATTAAAAAAAAAAAAAATAAGCTTAGCTTGGCTTTTTAGATTTTCAAATTTGGCTAAAGATCGTTTCAAAGTTCAGTTTGTAGAACAAACAGATTCAGAGTCCAAACCGCGTTGATAGGACTTTAAATGGAGTTTGGGTAATAACACAAGGTAAAAATTTGATTGTTTTAGAAGTTATTTTTTAATGGTAATTAAACCTTACAATTATTACATTAAGTTTGAGCCAATTTATATCAATTTTATGTTCCCCTTTACCGCATTTATATTCTGAGAGTTTTTTTCCTCATTTATATTCTTTTCATAGTATTTTAACAAATGTTCGGTTCAACAAGTCCATATATTTTGACTTCACACCAAAATTACGAAATTTTTTTCTTCACATAGAAAAAGGTTAAGAGGGGTGGTTTTTTGGGGTTTTTAAAAAAGAAATTTTATCAGTATAAAAAATTCTTGTACATTTATCTGTGTGGGTATGGTGCATTGGGAAAATTTTTTGGAATAGTTGTACTTTTTTTTATTTTGCTTTTGCTCTTTTTGTGTGTGTATATATGTTCTGTTTGCCATGATCCGGTTGTTTTTTTTTGTTTTTTTTTTTTTTTTTGCAAATAAATATCATATCATCCGGAAGCCTTTTTCAACGGAAAAAGAAAAAAAAACAAGGAAAAAAGGAGAAGTTATTTTTTTTGTCTTTTCTTGTTTATTTTACAAAATTTTAGTTTTTCTTCTTTATATTTCATTTACCCTAGTTTTTTCCGTTTTCCATTGATTCAGGCTTCCGGATGTGAAGCGTAAATATTCAGAATTTTATTATCGTTTTTGTATTAAACACTGCCTTATTAAAAAAAAAAAAAAAAAAAAAAAAAAAAAAAAAAAAAAAAAAAAAAAAAAAAAAAAAAAAAAAAAAAAAAAAAAAAATTACCCGTTTTAATATATATTAGTTTCAATTATATCAAGATTCTGTCAAAGTTCTGACCATTAACACCTTAAATGGAAGTAATGAAGAAAGAATAAAGAAAGAAAGTAGTAAAGAAAATAAAATAAAATAAAGAATCAATAATGATAAGTAATAGACAATGAAAAGATAAAATAAGGTTAATAAATTTCTTGAGAAAAGAAAATACAACATCTATAATGTTCGCATATTTCGATGCACGCATTTTTCTTTACGGTACTCGCCCTGTGACAGAAGTTTTGCAATATTTGAAGCGTAGATGGCGTTCAAGCCATCTTGACCGTTTAAATATATATATATATATATATATATATATATATATATATATATATATATATATATATATATATATATATATATATATATATATATATATATATATATATATATATATATATATATATATATATATATATATATATATATATATATATATATATATATATATATATATAGATATATATATATATATATATATATATATACATATATATATATATATATATATATATATAATATATATATATATATATATATATATATACTATATATATATATATATATATATATATATATATATATATATATATATATATATATATATATATATATATATAATATATATATATATATATATATATATATATATATATTATATATATATATATATATATATATATATATATATATATATATATATATATATATATATATATATATATATATATATATATATATATATATTATATATATATATATATATATATATATATATATATATATATATATGTGTGTGTGTGTGTGTATATATATACTATTTATTAATAATATTTATCAACGATAAAAACGAAAAAAAAAGAAAAATCTTTGTGTTGGGTTAAACCTGACAAGACTTGGAGTAGTCCCTTTGGAACTATTGCCTGAGTTCTTACACATAAGGCGCTCAAACGGGAAAACCGGGTCAGCGACAAAACTTGAAAAAAGAATTATTAAAACAAAGGGTAAAAAGGATGAAGAAGAAGATAAATTCCAACAGCACAAAAGACATAAGGCTTCGAAAAAACAGAACAACCGGTCTTTACTTCATAATTTTTGGCATGCCGACCTATTTATAGCCATCTTTTTATGGCGTACACAGAAACAGAAAAATGGAACAGCAGTAGTAGTCTATGCTACCCAGTTTCCATCCCACTTATCCAGAAAATGCCGAATGTAAATATTGTTGACCCAATTTGCAGCAAGGTGGTAGAAAAAGCAATACCTTTCTTCGAGAAATAGTTCTTGGCGTCTAATCTAGATGGCATAACGAATTTCTTTTCACTGTCCGGTAGCAGTTTCTTCAAAAAGTTTAAAAGGGCGGCAGCAGAATTCCGAAGTGATTCTTCATTGCTTTTTAAACACTTCTGCTTCCCCGTGATCTACAAGGAAAAATTGATGGCATTACGGAATTTGCTGATAAAAATGGAATAGATGCATCAGGGTACAAGTTACAACAATAGACAATTTAAATTATAATAGCTTTCAGACAGCATGGGTTTTCGAGCGCTATTCTTTCAACACTATTTATAAATAATTCCTAAGCTTGCTGTTATTCTACAGTAATTTACCGTAATTTCTGTTATTCTACAGAAATCTACAGTAGATTACTGTAGATTTCTACAGTAATCTACAGTAATTTAGTAATTTACTTAATTTACCATTTTCGCCAGCTCCATAATGACTGTTTTCCCGCTCATGCGTTGTAATGATTCGCTATATTATACGGTATTTATCATGCTTTCTACCCGCTAAACCTGCCAATCATAAAGCCTTCTCCCTCGAGGAGTGACGATCCTTGGTGTTCATAGTCAAGAAAATGACGCACTTTTTTTCTGGACTCGCCTAAATGGCTCTGTGCTGTGAAAACTTAGTAGCAGAAGTAGTAACGACAAAAAGTAGAGACTGTCCAGTGAAATCCAGTTGATAGTTATTAAAAAATGATTGCTATTACTCGGATTCAGCTTAATGATGTCAATGCTAGAAAAATAACTGTCAAATGCTTCAAAGAGCAGCCTCAGGCACCTCGAAAATGGCATCAGACCGAATAAAATTTTATCATCGGAATCATCATAGTTGGTTACCAGGGTTGCCAACTGGTTGAAAAAATAAATAGATTCGCCCCCCCCACCCACCCGAGCTGGGGTGCATTTTTCGTTTTGCATTGGAGCTCACTATCCTCTTCTCAAAATTCCGAATTCACAACTAGGCAGCTTAGGAAGGTGCAAAATCCTGCACCTGGCATCTGATATATTTATTCGTTGCAGTCAAATCGGTTACCACTGGCTATTTATGTTCAATGTTCTATGTTCAATGGGTTTATTAACAAATGAAAATAATAAACCACACATAATCAAAATACTCAGTCCATTCCTGGACGCCGAGAACCAAAATCATTACAATTTAACATAATACGCTGAATGGTCACCGCTCCTAATCTCAGACACAACCATAGCCCTCATTTACCAAATAACTAAAACTATTACCTTCCCGTTCCTTACCCTCAGGGGAAACCACCCCTTCATAATTAAAAATCATACATTTGTAATTTAAATTTACTACTTACATTTAATTCAAATTTTTTTTTTCTTTTTATTAACTATTCATTTAAAATGCTATTAAATGATTTTTTACTCTTTTCTTAAATGATGCGAGGGAGCTCCTACCTCTCAGCTCTTCTGGGATCAGGTTCCATATCTTTGCAGAAGCTACGTTAGGAGCGAAATCTGATCGCACGGTCGGGGTGAGGGGTATTTGCAGGTTTGATGATGATCGGGTATGCAAATTATGATGGTCTGAAATAGGTCGAAATAATCTTTTAAACGCAGATGGCAGCTCTCCAGCTAAAAACTTGAACACAAAGGTCAAGCATGATAATTGATGCAGGGACCCTAATGACAAGTACTCTTCATTTTTTCCAATTAATATCAGGCATCGTTGATGAATCGAATTCAGTTTTCGCAGGTGGGATTTAAAAGTTGATTGCCAGATCATTGCACAAAACTGTAAATGGGGTTTTATAAGAGCATTGTACAGGAGGACCAGCGTTTTCTGCGGCAAAGCGCTTTTCAGTTTTTTTATTATTCCCAAATTCCGGGATAGCTTCAACTCTACTGCTTGAATATGATTCACGAATGATAGGTTCTCATCGAGGAGGATTCCTAGGTATTTTTCAAAATACTTTTCTGGCCGACTAATCACACCTCTGGATGTCCGGATACCACATACCTCCGGATGGACACTTCCAACCCGGGAAAAAAAAGAACACAAGATTTCTCAACATTAATAACAAGTCGGTTAGCATCCATCCAGAGATACGTCCCCTCCAGAACCTCCCTCAGTTTAGACATGAGCGTTGTCTTATCTGTTTCACAGCAACCTGATTTTGCAAGGATTTAAAATTTAACTGCAAGCAATGCTTTCCGAAGTGTTTCTTTTTTTACTTCACAACTTTAACATTGCTCTTATAATATTTACTTTATAAGGTAAACTAAAGTCTGAGCATTAGTTTGCGGGATAGAATCGAATATTTATTTTATATGCATTTCCATTGTGCGGCATGCCCTATTGTATATTCTAACATAATAACATTATATAAAGATTAATTGTTGAGATAAATTATCTTCCAGCGAATCAAAACTAAAATTTAGTGCTTCGAATGAAGGATTAGCCCTCGTAAGGGAGAGTAGCCCAACTCATTTATGGGAGAAAAAAACAGATTTTCAAGAAAATTAAACCAAAAGAAAAGGAAAAAGACGAACAAGATTTTCATAAATACAAGTAAAGAGCAACGTTAAAAATTGAATAAAACAGAACTATCCTGAAAAACTGGAGAATTGTAATTCCCCACTCGTAAGGTCCAAATGATTATTTAAGCTGGCTGAATGCTCATCACAATAAAACAGATATTAGTAGCTGTAAATATTTATATTCATTTTTAAGACAGTATTTACATCTTCACAATGAAAATATAAAAAAATAATGTTTGCAACAAAGGACAAACTTCGTCCAGAAAAAGAGCAAAAGTTTCCAGCAAAGGCTAACATTTACTAGAATGTTACAAATTCGAACAGAAGCTCCTCTTTCACTTTGGATAACATCAGCTCGGTCTACGTTTGAAAACCACTCTTAACTTAGGCGTAAAATAACTCGTTTCTAAAAATTCGTTTTTAGGCGATAAACCTACTGGTACATCAGAGTGTATTTAGACAAATTACTCTTTGAAGGAGAGGCATGGCTTGTTTTGTTCAGTTTGTCCGTTTTAACGTACATTCTTTGATCGACAAACAACTTCATTAGCTTTGACCGACAAACAACTTCATTAGTTTTTTGAAGGAGATGTATGTCTTGTTTCGTTCAGTTTGTGCGTTTTAACGCACATTCTTTGATCGACTAACAACTTCATTAGCTTTGACCGTCAAACAACTTCATTAGCTTATTGAAGGAGATGCATGGTTTGTTTTGTTCGGTTTGAGCGTTTTAACGCACATTCTTTAATCGATAAACAACTTCATTAGCTTTGACCGACAGACAACTTCCATAGCTTTTTGAAGGAGATGCATGGCTTGCTTTGTTCAGTTTGTCCGTTTTTAACGCACATTCTTTAACCGACAAACAACTTCATTAGGTTTGACCGACAAAAAGCTTTATTAGCTTTTTGAAGCAGATGCATGGCTTGTTTCGTTCGGTTTGTGCGTTTTAATGCACATTCTTTGACCGACAAACAACTTCCATAGCTTTTTGAAGGAGATGCATGGCTTGCTTTGTTCAGTTTGTCCGTTTTAACGCACATTCTTTAACCGACAAACAACTTCATTAGGTTTGACCGACAAAAAGCTTTATTAGCTTTTTGAAGCAGATGCACGGCTTGTTTCGTTCGGTTTGTGCGTTTTAATACACATTCTTTGACCGACAAACAACTTCCATAGCTTTTTGACGGAGATGCATGGCTTGCTTTGTTCAGTTTGTCCGTTTTAACGCACATTCTTTAACCGACAAACAACTTCATTAGGTTTGACCGACAAAAAGCTTTATTAGCTTTTTGAAGCAGATGCATGGCTTGTTTCGTTCGGTTTGTGCGTTTTAACGCACATTCTTTAATCGATAAACAACTTCATTAGCTTTGACCGACAAACAACTTCCATAGCTTTTTGAAGGAG